>WBNH01004809.1:0-121036 GCA_013401255.1 Urocolius indicus | reverse complement strand
ACACACACTCCCCACACGTGTCCCAAGTGTGAGAGTAAGTGCTGCATGAACTCTTGGAACAGAGAAAATACCAGCTTTGCTTTCTTCACAGACGTTTCTGCTGCCCTCTAACAAAAATGAAACTCTGAAACACAATAAGCTATTTTCTGCCCTTGCAGAAATTAATTCCAAACTTCTCCCAAGGCAAACACACAGTCTTCCACGTAAAGCGTAAGGTAGGCAGACCTGACTGTTAAGTCTCTCTGTGTGACCTTGAGCAACTCACTCAGGTCTTGCGTACTACTGAACTATCTTGAGTGTTTAAACTCTTTCCCTCATTCTCCGGTCTTTTCCATGAGAGAAGGTAAAACGCTCACCTGCTTTGCAGAGCTGTTACCAAACTTGAATAATTATGTTCTAATTATTTTCTGAGGTGTGAGTAGCTCAGATGGGCGCTGCTATTGAATTGCAGAGCATGGCGTCAATGGAAAGCGTGCTGCATGAAGTCTGCAGGGCAGACTTTAAACACTAGATGTTGCTGTTGCTACAAATTGAAGCGATTGCTTCAGCTTTGTCAAAAATCACGGAGTCACAGAATGGTGGGGTTGGAAGGGACCTTTAGAGATCATCTAGTCCAACACCCCTGCAGAAAGCGGGCCCACCTAGATCAAGTCACATAGGAACATGTCCAGGAGGGTCTTGAAGACCTCCAGGGAAGGAGACTCCACACCCTCCCTGGGCAGCCTGTGCCAGGGCTCCCTCACCTCAACAGTGAAACAGTTTTTTCTTATGTTTAAATGGAACTTTTTGTGTTCCAGCTTCATCCCGTTACTCCTTGTCTTGTTGCTAGATACAATAATAAAGGAATGTCCCAATAAAATCAGGGAATTGGAATAATATTCCTTAGGAAGTAGTTTTACTGGTCCACTAGAAATAAGGCACTATCACCAACAGGCTTTATTCCGGATGCTGGAATTTAGTTCTGTCTCCTGCCTTTGGCTGTGTTTGCTGTGGTGATATTCAAAGACACAACATAGCAAGTTTGAGCCTGACATAAGACCATGCCTCTCAATAATTTTAGTAACTGCAGTAGTAAGAAAAACATATCTAAATCAATAAAAATCTTTGGTTTTCTTTACCTTTTGTGTGTGTGTGTGTGTGTGTATATGCAGCAGTGTGCATGCACTGAAGTGTTGGAATGGTGCAGAGAACAGATTTATTTGAAGTGGAGTTCCATATCACAAATTTTGTTAATGTAGTTCTTTAACACTCTATGATCTTGTATTGTTTTAATACCTAGAAAAACTGGCTTATTGAGGCCAGTCAAATCATTGAGAGCTGAGAGTACTTTAGTGATGTAGGGATTGGGTCAAATCCTGATAGTGCTTTCAAGAATTGAAATCAGAACACCTCTCGCAGCTTAATTTTAGATGAGTAAAATCCCACAGGTGATAAACAGTTTGTACGTCTGTGCCTTACACTGGAAGGAAAAATTAAATCCTGATACAGCTTGTTCTTGATTTTGTATATCTGTTATAGTGGATTCCTCAATCATCGAGAGTTTTTAGGAGGTCTTTTTTTTTTTTCCTATAAAGCAATTAAACTCCTTATACTGCCAGTCACTCGTCATCTGACATTTACTTCTGTTCCTGATTTCAACTTAGTCACTTAGTGAGCACTTGAACGTTTACAAGCTCTTCCATGAGAAACACTTGGAAGGACATCTGCTTGTGGGTCTGCCACTTTAGTGCTTGTAGGATTGTAACCTTAAAGCATTCGTTCTTAGTAAATGTGGTGATATTATAAACATCATATTTTAATTCTGTAGAGGCAGACTAGAACCTAAATAATACAGAATATAATTTTTTTCTTTTATTGAGAAATCTTGAAAATAACTGGTCTGAATTTAGATACATTTAGACACACCCTTTGCTTACATTGAAGGCATATGGACTTTACACAAGCGTAACAACAGAGTTCACTGTGATTAACACTTTTGTGTCTCTAGAAAGAATGCAATGATTCTTCAGCTGTGGTAGTGGTGGGGATTTATTTCAATCAGGGCTGAGCTGCATGAGGTGTCATAAAACTTGTGGCAAGACTTAGACCCTTCCACAAAGAACTTGCAGCACAGAGAGGTACAAAGGAGTTGAGGTTTGTAACAAAACATCTGAGATCCTCACAGCGATGAGAGCATATCATATGAGTCAGTTCCACAAGACATGCCACAGTAGCCCTTCACCAGACTGTGGCCAGCTTCTTTAAAAAAAAAAAATCCCCAAAAAACATCACTCATAAAAAACTCTAGTGACCCCAAATTTTTGAGCAATGCTGAAAATACTGAATACTTGTACCCCCCTCACCTTGCAAATCACGTGAAACATGAGCTTTCGACCTGTTTTGAATGCTGCTCTGCACCTGCTGGTCAGTAATTGCACCCGGCTGTTTTCCTTTGGCTGAGCCTGGAATTCCCAGACTCGGCATGGGAGAGTCCCAAGAGGAGCCAGGGTGTAGCTGCAAACAAGTTCCTGACCTCTCTAAAAAGTTTATGTTATTTACAAGAAGTGGAGGAGTTTTTCTCTCATGGTGCCTGAGTTAAGCTCAGGGAATGTGGCGCAGAAAAGCTATGACCCACCTCACCTCCCCGCTTCTACTGTTCTTTTTTGTTCCTGTAGCTACTGAGAAAAGGTTTTTGTTGGTTGGGGATTTCTGGTTGTTTTTTTTTGCTGGCTCCCAGGGGCTGCCCTTTATCGTCTGCAGGAATAGTTGTTACTCTCAATGAACCTAATTCACCTGGTTGTTTTCCATACCTCTACTCTATAAGCAGTTCCGCTCGGGCAGGCAAGTTCAAGTGCTCTGTCATGCTGACTCCCTGGGGACAAAGCCTTTGCAGGCAGAGTGACCCACCCACTAAAATCTTGCTGCCAAGAGAAGACCTGACTCATTTTCCCGTTAAGAAAAAGATTTTGAACCCAGCGGTAGGGGACAGAAAGCGTTTTTTTCTCCAAACTGAAAAGAATGATTGTAAACCCACAAAAATGGTTAAGGGAGTTCAGAGTAGGAGGAGGAGGAGCAATGTTAATCGAGTTAGGCAACTGAACCCACTGAAAGCTCTTCTTAGGAATATTTGCAAAACCAAGGATCTATGCTTACATTTTCCTGTCCTCCAAGGGAGGTTTCAATCTAGCATTGTTATATGATAAAATGATGAATTGTTACAATTTTATTGTGAGTGTGATGCTGGGATGCTGATGGTGTTCTGGTTTATTTTCTATGCTACCATAGTAATCTGTTCTAAAAGGGGTAGGAAACCCAAACTAGATGCTTTTAGCTTTCCTTGGCAAAATATCTTTACTTTTTAAGGGTAGACTTAAAAAAATCTACACTCTTAAGATACTCTAGAAAAAAAACAAAGTGGAAGAGCGCACTATGATGTGTTTTATACATGTTGGTGAAATAAGCAGTAATCTGTAAGTCTTTCCACTGGAAATGGTGATGTGAGCTCACTTGGACATTTGACTCTTTTAGAGGTTGTCTATGAAATATCAAGGGTAAAAAGAACTGGTTTGGGAAATACGTGAATAGACATGCTTTGGTGTAGGTAGTACTGAAAGCTGAGCTTTACCATTTCACAAATTGGCAGAGGAGCATTTAGAACATTGCACTGAGGCTCAGGAGATTTGGGATCTATTTTCAGCTCTGCCTTGGGCCTACTGATTGGCTTCTAATTATTCTGCACCTCAGTTCCTCTATCTGTAAAAAAAGCAAGAATAAGCAACATCCTTTATAAACAGCTTTAAATTCTGTTGATGAAACACGGTTTATTAATAGCAATGATACCTTCACACACGCTGCTGTGAAAAAAAAAATTGTAAATGCACAAATGTCAGTCAAATGATGATAACGTGCGAGTGGCTGTGGAGCAAATAAAGAAGAGGAGGACCATCATGCCGGCTCCATCACTGCTGTGGGAAGTGAGATGTTAACCTAGGCTCATCTCTGGTGTCAGAATGGCAACTCTCACAGTAAATTAGAGGTGTTGGCTCGTGTTCTTGAGGTCTGTCACAAGAATGCCCACTAAAGCGGCAGAATTGTCAGAGGGGATTGAACAAGCAGATCTAGAACACGAGCCACCCACTCAACCAGGACTGAAAGTGCAACTTCAACTGGTAGACCTCTCTTCCTTCAGTTTAAGCTTGGGTCAGATAGACGCCCGAGTCAAAGCAAGGTAGATCTCTAACACACTCAAGTCAGAGGTGTCTCTGCAGAGCTGAGGCCCCAGCCTGCCGTCCACTTGCCACTTGTAGATCTTTGTATCTGCCTTGAACTGAAATTAGCTGTCTTGTGCATAGATGCAAGGGTCTTGCCTTGTTGCAGCATTTTGTGTTAGTCGGATACCTCATCAGATTCGGGTTGCATATTAGGGCTACAGTTTACTCATTACCACAAGAGGGAAGCCAATACTAATAACAAAACTTTATTCGTGTATTAACTATGCTTATTGTAGCAAGGTTTTGATCCATTTCAAGGCTGTTGCATGTCTCCTTCTCTTTCCTTGTAGCAAACTTGTAGCAAACTGATCCTATGTGAGTAACTAAAGAACATTATTCCACATTCCATTTGCTCAATGTCCTGTGAAATGAATTTCATGGATTTGCTTGTCTCGTTTGAATGACAAATACATAAACCTGGAACAGAAAGTAGGGACAAAACTAAGCTCGTTGCTTTCTTAGCAAACAGTCTGCGTGCAAGTGAGGGGAAATTTGGTTGGCCGGGCACTTGAAAAAATAAAGATGGTGTTTTCCCTCATTTGGATGGGCATGAGAAATTAAAGACTATTCTAGGAGTCATAGACGTAACCATTTCTAGTAGCTCTTACCTTACAGTAATGATAAATTAATTCAGCAAGTCTTCTGACTGTAGTTAGCCCATTTTGTAATGTATGTGAGCATTTTCTTTATGGATTCATTTACTGTGGTAAACCTGATCTCATTTATGCTGCTGCAAACCAGAGCAACTCTGCTGATTTCAGGAACTTCATTGAATCACTTATCTTGCAGTATGATACCCGTGAAAGTCACCCTTGCTCAGGTGCTCGCATGTCGGAGGCTGCAACCTGATAGGTCAAGATTTATCTTTACATTCAATTTTGCAAACAGATGCTATAATATGTGGGCAGCCTTTTTTAAAAGGTCTTTGTAAAGTGGTAGAAGTTTCAAAACAGGGGTTTTGAAAATAGCCTGGGTGTGACACAGAGACTGAATGGGGATTCATCAACCATGTATCTTTGGTTGATGTCCTGGTCTGTCTTCTAGATTGCTGCAAGATACAGATATAGGAGAGTCGGTGTTCAGAAGGTCTCTATAGAGCATTACTGAAATATGACGCTGGTTAGAGATCATGATTCGTGGTGTTTGGAAGTCATGATTTTTAAAGAACAGCAGAAATGTGAAGCCAGAAGCAATGCAGAAAAACACGTGTGTTGAGGCTTCCTATGAAGACTCATAGGGTGTTCGCTGCAAGTGCAGGAGAGGGAATTAGGGCAAGGTTGTGAAAGTCACAGACACAGATTGCAGTCCCCAAAGGACATTTGCATAACTCGATTCTTTTGTTATCTTTTTTAAAAAAATACTTTAGGAGCATTTGGGGTATTTTGCTCTCCACACCACCGTCCCCCCTTTACAGCAGTCATACCTTAACATGCTTTCCTAGAGATGCTGCTGATCTCAGAGAAATGTCAAGCTTAGAAGGGGAAACATAGTGGGACGTCTTACTGTCTCCCACCTGTGCAGACACCTTTTCACAGACCTTGATGGTATGTTGTTGTTCAGGTATTTTCATACCAGTTTTCTTTCTTTTTTTCCCTTCAATGTTTTAGACCCCAATGCCGCATGTGTATATGCATGAATTTAAGTGCACGAGCAGTCATACTGCCTCCAGTGACAATATTCACATGACTAAAAACATGCACTTGCATAGGGATTTCCTGAATGAAGGGCATAAAAGGAAACGGCTAGGTTAAAAATAATGAGTTGGTTTTGTCCCTGATGTAATGCCTTTGACACTAGTGGAATTATACAGGCCTGAAATGGATCCAATATATCCAAACAAAGAACTATCTTCAGCTCCCTCACCTGCCAATTTCTGTATCTATGCTTATGGCATAACCAAAGTCAATTGTCCTTTCCCCATTTGGATGGCTGTGGCTGAGGGAGTTCAGATCGCTTTGCACCACTAGGAGCAGCTTGCCTTCAGAACAGCATCTCCCCAGGTCCTGACTGTGTTTGCCCTGCAGAGCTATCATGCCCATGGAGCTTCACCAGAGCTTGTATTGTCTGTGTCCCCATTGCCTGGCCACTGCCATGGGGGGGTGGCCATGGTGACTAACAACAGAGCGAGTCTTGCCTGTCCTGCCACTTACCTTCTCCTGTCTGATGCTAAACTATTCTGTGGCCTTAAAAGAAGCTGCTGGTCTTGGGCTGGTCTTGTCTGAGGTGCTGTCTAGGTTGCTTCTCTTTGTCTGCAACATCAGCGTTTCTTTGTTCTGGGCAGACGTTAAATGCTCCAGGTGAATGCTCACGCTTGAAGATAGCTGGTATGTAAACCTAAAAAAAAAAAAAAAAAGGGTTGTTAGACTGAGAAGAAACCCATCTTAAAAGTGTTTCTCCTTCCTTTCTATGGTTGTCCTGTCCTGTGCCGACCACGGTGTTTGGGAGACCACAGCCCATATTCTGTGAAGCTCTGACCTGGGACCTGTCTGAGGCTGACCTCACACCCACCGCCAGACTTCTGCACAGCCTGTCTATGGTTTCCTCCAGATCACCAAAAGCATGTGCCATACCTGCCTGCTCACCCAAATACTCACTGATGTGGGATAGACCTCCGAATGTCAAAAGATAGGGAGTCAGGAGAGAGGGGGGGAAAAAAAAAAACCCACCCTGAAACACAATACTGAATAAACAACCTCTAGCATCCAGGGCTCATGACTGCTTTTGACAAAGATCTATCTTTAGTTATAGTAATGAGTCACATCATTGTGATCTGACTTTACGGTTAGCTTGAGGTATGAGCCAGGCCATGGGATTGCGAGCGGAGAGCAAAAGCATCATGGGATGTAGCTGTAAAATTCCACTACTCGCTACTCTCTAAATCAGGTTTGAAGAGCATTAAGAAACAGGAAGTGTGGGGGGTGGGGTGGGGGAAGGTATTTTTTCATCGGAAAATGATTGCGGCGCATCGTGATGCAGCTCATCAGCGCAGGGAGGATAACAGGGGAGACGTATTAGCAATCGGAGACGACCGTAACGGTCTCGAGCAAAGCACACCTCTCTCCGCAGAGCTCTGTGTGCAGAGTGTCACGTCTAACCCATCCCACCAGCCACTACAATCTAATGCAGGATTTTCTTGGATGGTGCCACGTTGCCTAGCAACATCGCTAGGCAGCATGCTATACATCATGCGCAGCCCTGGCTACTACGGTGTAGCAGGGCTGCTTCCAGTTATTTTTCTCTGCTATAAAATATTAATTTTCTGCTCACCAGCAGACGTGGCACCAGGAGGTCGAGGGACGCTGCCTCCCGGGTGGACATGTGCAGCTCCTGTTGACTGTAACAGGAACCACAAGCAGCCCTAGGCTAAGCTGAGCTGCTGGTATGTGAAATGTGGGTGTGATTCCTGAGATATAAACACCTGCCATGCCTGAGATGGAAGACAGGTTGGCTTTAACATAAAGAAATAAATAAATAAAGGAGGCAGCGAAGGTGATGCGACAGACAAAGACACATAACATATACCTCCCCCCCCCACACACACAGTTTTTCCCTTTGACTGGTGAGGAAATCCTGTTTTGAGGGCTGCATGTTTGTGTACACAAAGAGAGGGACATTTACTCGACATTCTGGAGTATTTTTGAGGCTCCTCCGCACCGTGGCATTGTTGGCATTGTTCGTATCACAAACACCGGTCGTGGCTTTTTAGACTGATGAGTGTGGTTACAGTGGAGTCTGCCAAGCCCCCCTCTGCAAAATGATTGCATAACCAGCTGTTGCCTCCTCACATACACAAAAAAAAAGAGAAAACCAATCCTATTCTATGGGAAGCTGATGTGTTATTACAGAAGGCAAACAATGGAGCTTGGTCCCCAGAGCTATGGGCGACAAGATGACTCTGGAGCTTGCTTCAGGTGTGCACACCGAGAACTAAGAGTTACCTTGTCTGAGGGCAGAAGAGGCCTCTGCAAAGGGTTTATGCAGGACAGGGTTTGAATAGTTTGGAAACCTCCACACCTCAACTGTTTGTTTCTTGGACGTATCGTTACTGATACAGTTAGCAGGTGGCAAGAAGGGAGGGATGCAAAATTGCTGATAAAAGGCAACAGATAGTTTCTGGCATCTGAACACTGTGTTTTTCTTCTGAACATCAGCGGACAGACTCGTCGTTTGAGCCAAGCAAAGAGGGAAGCAGGAGGGGAAAACCACACTGTCAAAATACACAACGGTTGGTGAGATGAACAGCTGCATTACTCGTCATTTGCACTTGCAGATATGGCAACACTGATGGAGTCAGCAAAACTGTGTTTTGTCAGACCATTATTTCTGAAGAGAGCAGGAATTTAGTTTCAGCTTAAACCCCTCCTATTGTAGGCACACATCACTACATCTTGGGCTATATAGTGGAACCAGATAAATCAGACTTCTCTGCAATGGAGTGGTATGTTTTTGCACTACGGATCCTGGAGGATTACAGCGACTGCAGTTTGATACAGAAACCGTTCTCATGGCGTTCAGTGGCATTTGTCCAGCAGCAGAACAAAGATGGCAACAGAACTTCCAGTTCACATTTTTCACCAAATTGTGGCAGACTGAAACAAATTCAGTGCCTGTGGCTCGGCTCCTCTGTCAGATTCCTTGATCTTTGTTTATATAGAAGGCCAATTTAATCCTAGGAGAAGATGCACAGAATTTGCACTGAGAGTTGTATACATACCCAGCACTTTGGAGTGAAAACTACTGCTACAGAGGAGTCAAATATCATCCCTCTTGTACCTATGCTTCAGGAACAAGTGTCATCTACAAGCCTGAGCTGGTTTTGCAGGCAATTTTGTTGGGTGAGATAAAAAAGAATATGTTTGTTTTTTTTTTTTACCTGAAGGACTTTTAATTGGAGTGATTGACCAGATTTATTGCTAGATTTATGGCAAGATATTTCTTCCATAAAGTGCTTCAGCAAATATTGGCAGTAGTCACAGTCAAATTTAAGGTGCATGAAAAAATTGCAGCGTTTCACCATGCATTTGCAAATCCTTCTGTCACTTCACAAAGCCTCTCAAGCACTGATCACTTGACAAGGGACAGGAACTGATGTACTTTTGGTCAATGAAGATGAAGTGAAAAAATACAAGGCTTGTAACTGTGCACATTCACTCGTGTCTCAAGGAATGATTTGCATTTAAGCAGAGGTCTGAATTGCTGCGAGGGGATGTCTGTGAGTGGCAGAGGAATGCCAGACCCAATGCACACATCTAGAACAGATAGGGTTCCATGCCTGGTTCCTGCCAACACAAGGACTTCAACGGCAGAAAGGTACTTTGCTGTGAGCATAGAAGTCACTTATACCTACTGCAAGACCTCTGTGGAGTCTCAATACAGATAACTATTTATCTCAGCCTGAGGGCTGAAAGTCATCACAGCAAAATTTAAAAGATAAATTACACCTTAGCACAAAACAGTGGCAAGTACTGCACATGTGTCTAAGTCTGTGCAGAAAGCAGAATAGTGTTATGTTGGGCAGGAGTAAAAAAAGAAACAAGTTAATCTCTAATGAATTTGGAAAAGAAAATAGCCGAGGGACTTTTTCTCTCTGTGAGTTTCATGGTAAATACCACTCAGTTTTCAGTATCATTAATATCTGATGATTATGACTACTATTAAGCAGTAGCCTCACCTACTTTTGTCCATGTTTTATGGGCATGCCTCGGCATTTTACAAGT
Organism: Urocolius indicus; assembly: GCA_013401255.1. NCBI lineage: Eukaryota > Metazoa > Chordata > Aves > Coliiformes > Coliidae > Urocolius > Urocolius indicus. The sequence continues at coordinate 111,069 of WBNH01004809.1, read as the reverse complement.
TGGAGGTTGTGCTAGGAGCTGGAAATATTGGATCATCGTTTCATTACTACCTGGCTGGAAGAGAGGATCCATTAATCTGATTTTGTATGCATCTGCTGTGAGAAAGTAAGGGAGGAGGCCACTGCAAACTCTGCTATAGTTACTGGGAACCTGCGATAATTTTATTAAAGAAGAGCCAACATTTATACTTCCTTAAATTGATCATCACAGCTTCCTCCCGCCTCCCCCTTTATTTTGCAAGAAATAAGGTTGGTTTGTTTGTTTCATGATTTCATAGTCTTCTTTCCAAGTGACTCCGGGTCAAAGCAATCTCAAGAACTGAATCTACTGTTGATCTGCAAAAAAACTACTTGCTTATTTCCCTTTATTTAGTATGTGTGGATAAGGGGCAAAACGTAGTTGTGTTCAGAAGCAGAAGAGCTCTTCTATAAAGATATGGACAAATACGTGGTTATGTCAGAAAGGTTACATGTTACTTGCTTTACTGGAAGAACTCTCGAAATTAATATAATTGAGGAAAAAAGAACAGCACATAATAAAAATTAAGTGCTATCACAGAGGTCATGTATGTGTTTATGGAGGTATTGATCTCTCTGATACTTTAAAAAATTATGAGCCCAAACCCTTGAGAATGGATAATTAAAGGAGGCCAGCCTGATCATTTGCCCCTTCTGCACATATGTTTTAGAAGAAGTTTTTAATTAAACAGTCACTTGCTATTTGTTCATCAAATATCTGCCTCATTGACTCGAAGCAGATGGCAACCACTGAATGGTGTTTTCAAACCCCTGTCTGTCAGTGTGATAGAAATACCTTCAAGAAACCTCTCAGGGAAGGACTGGAGGCATACGTACAGAGTGTAAGACTGAGCTCATGAAACTAACTGATGAAGATGAAAAGGAAAAAGTCAACATTTTCTCTAGCTCAGTGCTGTCAGTCCCGAGCACTGAGTGTGGTAGGTGTCCTTAGATAAAAGAGTATCTGATATTGTAATAAAACAATATAGTAATTCAAATGTACTAAAAGGCTAGTTGAACCTATTTGAACCATCAAGATCATCTCATCAGAATTTCTGCAAAACTCAGGCTATTGATCCTCAAACTACAGATCCTCCCTTTACCTACTACTGTTCGAGCTATAATATTTGTGACTTTGCTGTGATTGTATTCTTTTGGTGCTTATTTTAAATATCTTACTTGCATTTTGCTTTGCAAAATGATTTTTTGATTTGATGTGGCAGAGTAGCCAGCCAAGGTTTGCTCACAAAGATTTGCACAAAGGTTTTGTATGCAAAGTTAAAATATTGCTAGAAGCTTCCTCACATTTATGATCTTTGGTTTATTTTTTAATATTTACCTTTATTTCTATTTACTTTATGTAAACATTTATGTTTCAAATTGCAGCGAATTAAGAAAAAAACAAAAAAAATCATGGGTTCTCTTTTTTGCTGTTTTCGTTTGTTTGTTTGTTCATTTGTTTTTCTGTTTGAAGAAACATGCCAGCGCAGAGAAGAAAAAGAAATCAGGATTTTTGTAGATGTGGACATTTCAAGATGTTTCCCCCTTTTTTAAATGAGGGGAAAATGAAAATAAAAATAGTAAAACTCCTTCCTTTATTCAGGCATTTTTAATACCAGAGTCCTAAAAGCTGGTTTGGAAGATGAACACACATTACAGAAATATCTAAGCATGCAATTTTGCCCTGGTCCTGGATTAGTGACAGTAACACTCTCCTAGATATTTTTCCGATACATGGGAGGCTGCTGATTGCTGGTTTATAGATGTTGGGGCCATTTTGTTAGTTCCTTAAAATCGTGGTAATGTTGCTGCCATCTCACAGTATGCTGTTGCTACGAACTCAGAATTCACTGAAAAACTCAGTTATTGAAAAACAGTTACAGAAGTCTTTGTGATTCACTAACGTAGCTGTACTGATTAGGGGTAATAGCAGCATTACCATAGCCAGCTTACTCTCTGTCAGTAAATCTGTTGTTTCAGTCTTGGTGAGTAATGTGATCTAGCTTTGGATATTACACTGTTGGTCTGCGTGGTAACATTTGTGCTCAGGTGTAACGTGAACCCATCGTTGACAGCGTGTCAATGAAAGTGATGCCAACCTATGCTTTAGTCAGGTGTCGTCATGCTCCTTCCTCCAGCAAGCTGTACATCCTTGTAATGTATGTTAAATAGTCAAGCCTTTTTTTTTTTTTCACTTTTACTTTGGAAAAAGAGAAAGTGTCATTCTGATCTCATGGGATTCATGGGGCTGAGATGCTCCCTGAAGATCACAGGTAATTTAGTTAGAACCGTTGGAGATGAATCGCTTTTAAATTGGAGAAGGGCTTGAAGAATTAACCCAGGGTTTAATTTACACAGCAGTCCTTCTCTTGCAACTGTGTTCACTTTTGTTGGCATTAGGAAGACATAAGGAAGACAATCAGGAGAGCAGAAGTTTCCAACTGCTTGTCCAGGCTCTTTGTTACGTAGACAGCCTAAAATTGATTGCTGGCTTCTTGCCACACTAACTTCCCCCTGGTGATTTTTGTGGTCCTTTTTCCAGCCTTGATGGTCCACTGAAATTCATGTTAAATTCTACCTGCTGGTCAGAGGGTCTCTTGTTCGACTTAAGAGCCATTCAGTCCTTCCTCCCAAGTGTTTTCACCTTCTCCTGTAGCTTCAATTTGTATTTGATGGACAGTGACCTCTTCAGAAGAATCTCATTTAATTTATGTTTTAAATGTCTTTCAAACCACTGCAATGGATTAAACAAAACCTAAAAATTAATATTTAAGATTTGCATATTGTAATCTGCTAAATGGGTCTGAAGAGCAAGTCATAGGAAACAGGGTTGGGAAAATCTATTTGCTCATCAGCCCCTGTCAGTGCTTAGCTGCTTCTCCACAGGATACTGTCAAGTGCTTTTTCCAGCTGATAGTTAACTGGCCTGATCAAACATTCCCATGTGAATTCCCATTGAAGGGGGGTGTCTATTGCAACAAACGCTGTGAATACCCTTGAGCTCAGCTAGCCTTCTCTGGGCTTTGCTGTCTTGTTGGAGGGTGCCAGCAAGGGAAAATCAATGCAGAACATGTAAAATTGCTGGCCAGGAGTTTGGAATAAGTTCTGGTGCAAACGAAGAAGATAAAGACCCCATTTCTGGGAGACTTTTTTTCCGGTATTTAAATTTAAACAGGGTTAATTTTGGAACAGAAAGTTCTAGAATAGACATATCTGATTCCAGGAAAATAATAAAAAAAAAAAAAAAGAAGAAAAAAGGGCATGTATTTCTCAATCAGCTAAAATGTCCCTGGCCATATGTATTGGCATTCTGACACCTCTTTCCACACAAAACTAACCCTGGATTTAAGAATGCAAGTAATTATTTGCTGAAAGTTAAGTCTAGAAATAAATCTTTTCAGGATCCAAAACTCGTTAAATATTTTGTGATGCTGATGTTTGATGGACTGGACAGAAGAAAGCTTGCAATTTTCAGATTTGTGTTTATAATTAAATATCAGGAGGCAGAAAATAGTCCCTGAGTTTCCTTCTCTTTTTTTTTTTTTTTTTTTTGGTTTTCTTTCTTTCTTTCATCAAAGACTTTGTATGGAGAAATTTTACAGCTGCAGAATTGTAGCAAATATTGGAACGCGGATGGTAGTTAACAACTGAAATGGTTCAAGTGCTAATTAGATGTAAAATAATATAGAGAAAAAGGACTAAACAATGGCTGCTAATATAATGGTCAAACCAACGAAATATAGGTCAGATTTTTAAAGATTTAAACAGGATTTAAAAAGAATCTGTTTACTTTTGACCGAAACAGTTAAAACCTGCCATTCTTTTCTGTATGTGCAACATCTCACCCAAAGGCAGGACCGTCGCACATCCAGATATACCTTCTTCCATCAGAAACTTTGTGGTGTCACAAAAGAAAGACGGTAAGGATCTGCCTCAAACTTCCAGCTGTTGGGCTGACGTCTGAAGTACTGTAGAAAAGGCCACTGTGTCTGTGTAGAATAACTATGCAAAGGATATGTGACAAGCGCAGAATGCTGGGGCTGTGCTAAGCAGGGTTGATCTGTGAACCCACACTAAATTCAGAGCTATTCCAGCACCACGTGGTCTCGTGGTGAGATGTCCCAGATGAAAGACTGAGAGACTGAGGTGGAAGTACAAGTAGGAAAAAAAGCTGTATGGGTCTTCTCACAAGCCTGAGTGACAAACAGATGAAAAAAATCACCACCGAATAGCCATATATGCACACAGCAACCATCGCCTGTGGTTTGTTAGCTTCTTATTGGTCTGTCATTGTTCCTATGAAAGGAAACACTGAAATATGTTTAAAGAAAGCGAACCCACTGGCATGGGAATCAAATCACTACAGAGGTATCTGCAGCTCCATTGGAAATGTAAACTGGAAAATCTTGAAAATATAGGTTAGGTAGAACTGGGTTTAAGTGTAAAAAATGCTGGAGTGAACCAAGGTGGCAGATGTCACAGTGCTTGTTAGTAGAATTCGGATTTTGACTTGGTTTGATGTTGTTTGATGTGATTTTCTGTTTAATGAGAATTACATATATATGTACGTATGCCATTGATACTTCATATATCTACATACGCATATGTATGTAGATACACACCTTGAGGTATGCATATGCACACACATTTATAAACATACCACACACATTTATAAACATACCTCTACTTATAAACGCATCTATTTATTTATTTATTTAGATAGACATACCTCAAAATGCACTTCTGTTACTTTCTTGCTTGTTTATTTTGTGTGAAACACAGAGAGAATGCTGAGAAATAGTTTAAGGGGCTCAAATGGTTGCAGGTCACTGCTTGTCAAGAGATGGCTCAAATAAACACCAACTGAAGTGACACCACCTCGAAACCTTCTCACCCTCTTTCTTTCTTATATATTTCTTTATTCTCTTCACGTTTAGACTGCAGTAATAATAGTAGCCTCTGCGTAGGGAATTTTCTGTAATAGCTAACTAGGGTTAATGTTTTCCACTATTTCTCAGGACATTGGCTCCTCCCAGCTAGTCCCTAATCACAGCAGATGTGTTGCACCTCAACTTGGTTGCTGGAAGAGAACAAAACAGACCTTTGGTGTGTCAAGAAGGATGAACCACTTCCACTCATGCTGAAACTATCCAGTTTTAGCCTAGGCAACCTTTTATCATGACATGAGTGCTTCACTTTCTTTCATTCCCTCCTGCTCTTATATATGGCAACATGTCTTTCATAAATGCCAAGAGAAACACGATAATAATCACTTTTAATTCCTCCTTCAAGGTCAGCAAATCACAGCTGACTCAAGTGTATCTGGTTCTTGTCCTCTGAAAACAACTATGACTGTGTGAGAAAGAAGCTGTTTAAATTATTCTGATTTCTACTTGCCTGAGGCAGTTCTTCGTATATCAAGGCTTTCAAAGCACTTATTAGGGGATATTTTACAGAAGATAAAGATCTTGCCCAAAGTCCACAGTAGAGCTGGCAGCCTGATCTCAGAAACAGGCTGTGATGTTCCAGTCACTGCTCCACTCTGCCTCACACTAGGTGGGATGGCAGAGAAGCCAGAAAGGCTTTCTGAGCAGGGTGGCAGCATAGCTTCTATCACTGGTGTATGCTCCACTCATCCACTATTGAATGAATATCAACCTTGTATCTTTACAGGTAGGGATTTACTGCTCTCTGACATTTCTGCCAGTGTAAATATGAGATGATTTCACTGCAACCACCGTAAAATTGGTGAGAGACAGCACAATCCAGCCCACACTCTTTTCAAGGGAGAATAAGGGGATTTTTTTTTGAGAAGCACAAATGATAAAAATGGCTGTTCATAGAATCAAACTGCAAAAATGAAAGAGGAAACAATTGTTTCGTTCAATTAGCATTCATATTCCTATTATTTATGCTGGCTGTTCCAAGCAAACATCAGGTCTTTATTCTGCCTTCACCAAGAGCAGGAAAGAAGCCAGTTTCACTCTGTACTTTTTAATTATTATTTTTATTATCCTAGTAGTACATAGATTGGTGTTTGGTGGCAAGTATGTAGCACAGATCATAAGCGTTCCTGGCATTGTTTTATTGAAATGAGTAATAGGACATCGAGAGGAAAGTTGACCCAACGTGTTCTGGTTTGGTTTTAATCAAAAAATCTTGCCAGGCATTGATCAGTTCTTTTTTAAACACGATTGCTCCAGATTAAACAAGAATAGTACAAACCAAACCATGCAGGGTTTGCTTGTTTTGGACACTGTTATCAAAGAAGTGTAGCTTGTAAGCATCCTGCCAATTTGATCAGTTTAACAGTGCGCAGGAGAAAGCATATGACAAGTTAACTATTTTTTATGCCAGCTGCCTATGCAACTATGTGAAGCTTCTTAGTTCATCTGACCTTTAATACTTACTTTAAAACACAATCACTTTTATCAAGCGGAGCATTAAGGCCAGTTCTACCTCTCGTAGCAAAGTAAAGGCAGTCATAGTTGTGCAAGAAGAAATGGACCTTTTAAGGGATAGAATTGTTTTACAATTGCAAGAGATTACTTAAAAAATAAAGACTAAAGGAAATATGGATCATAACTATGTTTTAGAGCCAAACGAGCAGTGCCAAAATAGGTCCAAATATAAAATACTATCATTTGGCCAGATCATCATATGTCTCCTAAACTCAGTCCTGGTTGTTTTGGGATACTCTTGAGTAAAATTAAACATGTGTAAAAACACGTGCAGAATTTGGCAGAATCTTTTGTGTTCATAGAAACGGGCTGTTATTAAGAAGAGCACATTTCAGCCCCATGGACCACCTGAAGTGCTTTTCAGCCATATAATCAGGCTGAAATAAGATCTATATGGCCAGAGGGTAAATGTTTCCCTTGTTCCACACCCCATTTCCCCTGTCAGATTAATCTCCCACTGACTTCATTGACAGTTTGTCTTAATGGAGTAATAATTGAATAAATCTCGAGGTCTGACTCATACAATAGTCGTGTGATCCACCCAGATACGGTGGCTCGTTAGTCTATTTAAAAAAAAAAAAAAAAAGTGGGCCTGTTTTGGGTGATGTTATCTTTAAGGAGGAAGACTTTGCCCTCTTGGTTGCTGTTGCTGTGAGAATGTTCACCTCTTGTCAATATTGTGATATCAGATCAGGGCCTCGTGACGCCCTTCATTTAGAGATGTGGAAGCTCAAAGTTTAGCAGAGTGGCATGGCATGTGCCTTTATCTTGGGTTTCAGTGGTCCGATGATGGCTGATGGGCTTTGGCCATCAGTTGATTTTGACTAGAAGGGAAGCTCACAATCTGATCTATGTTTCTTGCTAGGTCCTTAAAGTGGACTTCAAAGGTTGGATCAATTTTAAATCTCACAAATCATCCTTGCTCAATCGATTGAGTCAAGAACAAATTGTCAAAGGAGTAAAATACTTTCCACTTCTTCCTACTCAGTCCCATAAAATCGTTAACATCTTGGCTTAAGTCCTCTAGACCATTTTCAGCAAGGAGACTCTCTCTTTTTCACCCCTTTATAGAGTGTCAATGTCTTCCACACCTGGTACCACACACAAGCACACACGTTCTTTCAGAGCAGTGATATACCTGTGTTATGCTTACAGTGTAGGTTTTCAGGGTTGTATGTTAGGTGCAGCATGTATTAGAGGTACCAATCTGTAGTTAAACTCTAAAAGGGCCTAATTTTTACTTTGATAGCACAAGAAAGATACCAACTTTTTAAGCCTTCCCTTAGCTGTCTGAAGGCTGAGGTCAGTATTTGGTTTCTTTGCCGTGTCTTAGAGCATTTGCCAATTTAAACCAGGAGAAAACTTGCTTCATGTAGCTGTTGTCTGAGTAGACAAAGACTGAGGTGGATTGAAAGCTACTTGAATGTCTGAGCCTGGAGAGAGGTGATTGGCAGTACACAGTCCTGTTGGAGTTCAATGATTAGTGGTGTACCCCAGCATCTTCAGCATCTTCATAATGATCTGCATGACAGGGGAGACTGTACTCTCAGAAAGTTTGCAGATGCCACAAAACTAGGACAAGTGGCTAATATGTCACAGAGTCCTACTACTATGCAGAGGGATCTCTGAATGGTAGCATGCTGGAGAAATGGGCTGACAAGAACAGCAAAGTTCAAAAAGGGGAAGTTTAAAGTCCTACATCTGGAAAGGGATAACCTCATGTATCAGCATGTACTGAAAAGCAACAAGAAAAGAGCCTGAGAGTCCTGGTGGACACCAAGTTGAACATGAGCCACTGATGTGCCCTTGTAGAAAAGAAGGTGAATGGTATCCTGGGCTGCATTATGAGGACTGCTGCCAACAGGTTGAGCAAGGTGATCCTTTCCTTCTACTCAGCACTAGTGAGGCAACATCTGCAGTGATGCATCCAGTTTTGAGCTCTTCAGTACAAGAGAGGCATGGGTGTACACTGGAGAGAGCTCAGTGAAGGGCCACAAAGATGATGAAGGGTCTGGAGCATCTCCTATGAGAAGAGGCTGAGAGAACTGGGACTGTTCAGCCTGGAGAAGAGAAGGCTTGGGGGGACCTCATCAATGTATATAAAACCCTGACAGGAGGGTGCAAGGACAATGAAACCAGGCTCTTTACAGTGGTGCCCAGTGGCAATGGAAACAAAGGAGGCTCATTCTGAACATCAGGAAGAACTTTTTTACTGTGAGAGTGACCAAAGTCTGGCATAGGTTGTCCAGACAAAGGCACAGGTTACCCAGAGAGGCTGTGGAATCTCCATCCTTGGAGACATTCAAAAGCCATCTGGTCCTTGGCAACCTGCCATAGGTGGCCCTGCTTGAGCAAGGGGATTGGCCCAGAGACACTCCAGAGGTGCCTTCGAACCTCAGACAGTCTGTAATTCTGTGGCAAACCGTTAGGATTTACCAGCCTTGCTCCTGTGTCTTACAATAAGTGGTATGGTGCTTGGCAGCACAGCAAATTGTGAACTCCAGAGCTACACAGCTTGATATTTCCCAAGCTGCATATAGATAAATGCCACAGGTTATCTCACAGCTATAGATATTAATACACGTGTGCCCTAGAAGATGGGTATAGATACAATCAAATTGTGTACATGAGTGAGTTTATATCTCATAATGAGCAAGGAGGGGTTACTCAATGAACTAATCTGTAATGAGTCATAAGGTAAATTTAAGTAATTGCTTGCTGTAATCAAAGTTTTATGGATAACTGAAGATCTACTGTTTGATAGCAGAGAGAAATCTAATGCTACCAGATGATACAGTTTGTATACATTAGGGAAGACAAGCTCTTGCCTGACAAGGCACTCGGAACAGATAATTGGCAATATGTGTGCCAAAGGGAACAAAAGTCTGTGCTAGGAAGAGAATGGTGATGGTTGTGGTGGTTTAGCCAGGTGTCCATAAAATCACTCCCCCTCCTAAACTGGACAGGTGAGAGAGAGAAATATAATGAGCGGTTTGTGAGTTAAGGACAGAGAGATCGCTCAGGAATTGGCATCATGGGCAAAACAGACTCAACTTGGAGAAAAAAAGGTTTGATTTATTAAAGGAACAATAAGAACAGGGAGATGAGAAATAAAACCAAATCTTAAAACATCTCCCCCTTTCCTTCCTTCCCCACCAGCAGTGCAAGGGATGGGGAATGAGGGTTACAGTCAGTTCATTACAGATGGACTTTGCTGCTGCTTCTTCTCAGGGGGAGGCCTCCTCACACTTCCCACTGCTACAGTGTGGAGTCCCTCCCCATGGGTGACAGTCCCTCAAGAACTTCTCCAGCGTGGGTCCTTCCCATGGGCTATAGTTCATCATTAATTGCTCCAGCATAGGGCCTCCCATGGGGGCAGCTCCTCACACCCTGCCCCAATGTGGGTCACCCACCGGGAGAACAGTCCTTCAGGTACTGACTGCTGCAGACTGAGTCCCTCACAGGATCACAAGTCCTGACAGCAAACCTGCTCTGGCCTGGGCTACTGTCTCCCCATAGACTCCCACGTCCTGCCAGGAACTTGCTCCAGAATGGGCTTCCCGTGGAGTCACAGCCTCCTTCAGGCATCCACCGTGGAGTCCTCCACGGGCTGTGAGTGGATCTCTGCTCCCTGATGGTCCTCCATGGACTGCAGGGGAACAGCTGCCTCACCATGGTCTGCACCATGGGTCGCAGGGGCCCAAGCACCCTCCTCCCCCTCCTTCTCCACTGACCTTGGTGTCTGTGGAGATGTTTTCACGTTCTCACTCCCTGTTGCTGCTGCAGTTTAGCAACTGCTCAACTTCTTCTTAAATACGTTATTCACAGAGGCGTTATCTCCATCACTAATTGTCCAGGCCTGGGTCAACTGCAGGTCCAACTTAGAATCGACTGGCCCTGGCTCTATCAGCTACAGGGGAAGCCTCTGGCACCTCCCTGTTCAAAGAAGCCACCCCTGTAGCTCCCCTTGCCATCAAAAAACCTGTCCCAGGTAAAACCACTACAAGGTAAAGACCCCTTGCCCCACCCTGGTTATACCAATGCTTGTACGAGTCAGAAGACACCAGTCCTCAATAGCTGTAACTTGACTTCCTGAGAAACTGAGGTTTGTGTAATCACAGTCAAGCTCCTCTTCTCTCTCTACCACTTTGGATCCTTTTGGCTAATGTCAGCTACATAGATAGAGGGGATGTGTTTTCAAAGCTATTAGATTCCTACCACTTTTAAGAAAAATCTGGAGAGAGAGAAGGTCAACTCAACATCAGCATCAAGGGCCAGGCAGGCTGAATTCAGGCATTAGTTTGCCTGTTTCATAGACAGATCAGCCCATATGTAGCCTTGGACTAGCTGCATTGCATGCTGTTTCTTGCTTGAGAGGAATCGCCGAGGGAAAGGTGCAGGGAATTGGCTTGGGTAGCTGACAAAGGGCAACAAATGGCAGAAAACTTGGTTTTATTCATACCACTGATTGTACAATAACGTGTGGAGTTTCCCCATGTGATGTTTTCCTTCACTATGTTTAATTTTTCTCATACAGTGATTTAATTAAGGGCTTTGAGAAGCTGAACTTAAGGCAGTTTCCTGAACCTGTTTTCAATCTTTCCTAATATTTAAGGGAGTACAACAGAGGGACTTGTGACTAGAAGTTAGAGCCCTTCTCATGGGTTGCTTTGTAGATGAGTCCTATTTTCCTCAAAATCTTGGTGTTTTCAGATCCAGAATTCTGTTTCTGACCTCTCCTGGGTGGTAATTTTTTCCTGGTATACCAATCTGGAGTGTTTTACTTACAGGCTTGGTGTTGGGGCTTGATGGACAAGCTGCCTCATCTATTATGGCAGAGCCTATGTTTCTGCTAACATCTTCTCACACAAATATTCCATGCATCAAATATGTATGCCACGCAACATCATATCAAAAAACGATGACGTATGAAGAAAAATACACAATGCCCATGGCTAAGGATGTCTTAATCAGAAATTCAAAATGCGTATTTATGCACCAAGGAAATATCATCTAAGCTTACTATGAATAAAGATTTTATTCATATTTATAGTTAAACAATATAACTATCATTGGAGGACGAATCATTGGGATGTATTTGCATTCCTCTTTTTCTGGGGCAGTGGAAATTTTGTTTCTTTTTTTCCCTTGCACTAATTCAAACAAATCTGCTCTTTGGTCTTTCCAGCCAGATTACTTCAGTAGTTGCCCTCAGGACAGCTTGTTTAAGCATAAACTTATGTAGGGCTCATGCTTTTTGTTTATTCCAAGGGCTTTTGTATTGGTTTCCCATTAAAACTGAAGAAGGAGGGAGTGACTTTGTCCTTGTGACTGTTCCCAGTGAAGATGAGATATTGTTTGATTCCAGACTGTGGAATTTCCTCACTTTAAGATGTGTAATTTGTGAAGATCGGTAACTTGTAGTGCTTGAATTGAAGAAGTGCAGGATACCGTAAGAATCAGCTGGAGACAGAAAGCTTTAAGGGCATAAGTGCAACATAGACCTGCAGGACTGAGAATCAGGGGAACTGGGAAAAAGAGAGGAGACTATGGTGGTGTATTGTTGTCATGTATCCTTAGTGAAGCATGGTGGTGAATTTATGACTCTCACTGAGGACAAGTTGCTTTTGCCATAGCCTGTTAATTTCTAACAGGAATGAATGAATAGCTGAGTGGGTGAAAGCAGCAAGGAAAACAAACAAATAATACAGACTTAAATAAAGCAATATTTAATAAATGAAATGTTACAGTATATGAGTACACAAGAGAACCTGGAAGAAATGCAAAAAAGAAGGATTGAAAGGGAATGGGAGTTTGTAATAGAGTAAACACAAATTAATGCTAAGCTACAGTGAAATTCCCAAGGAATTATATTTTGCATCTGCATGAATACTAGAGTAATTGATTATGATTAATGATGTTACAATGAATCCTAGTATGTGTTGAAATACTTTCCTGTTCTGAAACTAGGAGAAAAATGTTTACTATGAACAGCTAAATATGGACATTAATCATTATGTCTTTGATACCAGGTCAAAACTATTTTCCTGTTGTGAATATTCTGCTGATTGTTATAATGTTTAGAGTTAACAGATTGACTGAGACAGGTGTAAAATTCCTAAAGAAATTGTGCAACTGAAGTTCAAGTTGCATAGAAAATCTCGGACCTTTCAAAATGTTTGGGTAGTCTCCATTGCTACTGACTTTTCATGAGGCACGGGTGCAAAGTGGCCAGAGTAGCAACAAACCTAACATGAGTTGTGTTGACACTAATTTCACAATACCCTTTGTAGTCATGGTGTGGAATTAAATTCTCAGGGTCATGCTTGGTCTGTGAAGGATAACGTGGACTCAGGGTGAATGGGTGCAATCCCAGTGACTGCAGTGGCATGCCCTTCAGCAGGAGTTCAGTTGCTATACTGACTAGGAGCTTGGGCATCTGGTTGCTCTGCCCAGAGCTCCTAGCTTCTGTGCTCATCCTTGGTCAGTCTTCTCTGATGCCCATCCTGCTTGCTGTTCTTGCAGTTAGTGCCTCAACTGCTTGTCTCACCAGGAGCAGGATGAGGTTCCCTTTGTCTCTCTTCTCTGTCTGGAGAACATGCTTAGAGTCCAGCTGTGGAAACCTTTTCCCATCCTCAGCCTCCTGACTTTTGCTGTCCTTATATCTGAAAGGACAATGCCACCACCCCTGGAGGTGCCTTCTGCTCCAGGCTCTGATCCTAGCCAGATTGTGCTGCCCTTCCCCATGCTGGCACCAGTATTTGTGTGATCAAGGGTTGTCTCAGCTGCTCCACAGGGCTAATTTTTACCATTTCAGTTTCCCGATTTGTTTTTTTGGCTTTGTGAAAGCTAGACCTAACTCAAAGGAAACAGCAGGACATATTACAATGCTCTCCAGCAGCAGCCTTCACTTCAGGGCTACACTATTGGCTGCTCTTATGACTTGAAGAAAATTGGATACTGCAGCCTTATCTTGATGTTCCCATTACGTTCACCCTTTCCCAGTCTGTGGCCCACATGCACTGGCCTCCTTTGATGAAACAGCACATATTATAACTCTCCCTCTTTTTTGGATACCTTATGATAACTTGAAGCCAAGCCAGCCCATCTACTGACCTTCTCCTCTGCTTGGCTTAAGACTGTGCTGATGTTCAGCAGAGGAACTGCTCAGTGGCGGCAGCGAGGAGGATGGCTACTCAGGAGTTAAGGCTGCTGGCGACATCCAGGTAGTATTTGCCTCTGGGGAAGCCAGACCCCTCCTCTGAGGAGTGTGTGTCAGCTCCATCAGCATAGGAGAGCACAGATCATGGCATCTTTGAGTGCCAATGTCCCTGTTTACAGCTAGGGGCCCCAGGCTCCCTGGCAATCCTTTGTTACTCATGTGGCAGCAGGTTAGCATGCTCTTCTTCCCCAAGCTCGCCTCCCACAAACATGTATTTGAGGGGCTCTTTCTCCTGCTGGAGTGGTTTTACTTAAGGGAAATTACACTGGCAGGCGCATACCCGTATCTATCTGTTTACATTTTGAAGCTTCTGGGGCTGTGTCCAAAGTCCACTGAAATCAGTGGGAGTCTTTCCATTTATTCCAATGAACTCCGATCAGGCAGTGTAGCAAAACAGAAAGGAGACTCACATGTGCTTTGCCACCTCCTCACTCCCTGCTTCCCCTGCTCTGGCTTCTCATTTCCCTCCTCCTCTTCCCATTGACACCGTCACCACATAAACCAGACAGGCTTAACAAAGATTTGTGTTATCGGTGACATTTAAAGCTTCCAGAAATCAGGAGTCTTTGTAATTACGGTCATAGGCTTTGTAATCCCTCTGTGCCAGTACTGATTATACAGGTAATGGGGTGCTGTAGCAAATGTTATCACTACCCATTCAGAGTGCTAATCCAGTGACTAGAAAATTAATGATCGCATTACATTTACACGTATTTCTAGCTGTCTAAGGTATTGGAATATCATGCTTTTTTTACTGGATTTAATTTCTTGGTTTATGTTCCCTTTCCCCAGAGGAAACGCAACCAACCTCCTTTCTGTTGCAACAACACAGAGAGAAAACGATGTGGGCAAGGCCATGTGGGCAAGGCCATGTGGGCAGTGTGTGGCAGAACAGGGAATTGAACGTGTGTCTCCAAGCACCAGGTTAGAGCAGTGAGACTGGATCCCATGATTTCAAACAAAACAATGATTTTTTTTTTTTTTTTTAAAGCCAAATTGGTGAGTTTTTACAGCACAAATGGCTTAAGTAATCATTACCAAGCAAAGAGAAGAAACACTGTATTTCAGCATTTTTCAATGTTTTAAGTTCTTTCAGAGAATGAGGCTCCTGGCTTAATCCAAGCTATACTTGCAGGTGATGCTGGAGCAACTAAGTGGCTTACATATGGGGACCAGTGAGACTAACAGTGCTTCTCTTATCTCACCCTGGTGATTCCTGTACTTTATTAGCACTGGAAATCATTTTGCAATACTGCGTGCCTGTTTATAAGTGCTGTTAAGGGACAGTGATGTTTTATGTCCTGGAAACAGGACTTTTATCTGCCTCAGATCAGTGTTGAGAGGAAAATTTGCCTGGAAAACAAGGCTTACTACCTTGTTCTGTCCCTTCTGCTTCCCAGCTACACAGGGCCTGCAGCCTTTGCTAGGAGCTGGCCCCTCTGCCTCATGCAGGGAAGTGAGTGGGGGGAACTGGGCTGCTCTCAGCCTTCAGGGCGAAGGCACAAGCAGGGGAGGCTCCTGGGCTGGCCGAGGGATTCGCTTTACCCCTCGCTACAGCCCCTGTCATGGGAGCAGAGCCAAGGGGAGCTGGCGGGGAGGAACCCAAATGTGTTGCAACTGGTTACTCTCGGCTGACATCAGGGCCCCCGGGGGGCTGCCTGCAAGCCAGTGCAGCGTAAGCAGGCCTGGCGTGGGTTATGAGACACGAAAGTGGCTTGGAGCCACCTTTGTTCCTCCCCTTGTTGCCCCTCTGCTGTACCCAGGAGTGGAAGACCTCAGGGAATTAGGATGGAAGCAGAGACCAGCCAAGAACCCATGGGGAAGAGAGACGTTTCAGACAGTGATAATTTTGATCAGCTCTGCATTGTTTTAATCTCATATTCCTTACAAGGAATTGCAAAGACGAATAGCATATGTGGTATGATACTGAGAAGAGGATTTTGTTTAACATTGTGAGGAGTGTATAAAGTAGCAGATGAGAGCTTTGGAAAGATTGGATTAAATTCAACAGATCTGGAGGAACTCTGTGTATGTGTGTGCGTAAATCCTGGGATCCTCAGCTTTGTCTTGGGCTGAGCACAGGCCAATTGGGGAATGCAAAGTCTACATAAACTGTAGATTATCCTGATTTTATACTGTCAGTTTTTATCCCAAGTAGCATATTTCTGAGTAATTTCTAAATGTTATCTTAAAAGGCTAGTACACATATATTCAAGTGGGTTTACTATGTAATAATCTTCATATTGTGGTGTCAGTCCTGGAAACAGCAGTGGCCTTCTGGAGTTAGTAACCTGAGTCATGTGAATGCTCCTCTGTCATTTTTGGAGTTTATTTGCTCACATTAAGAAGCAAGTATGCAGGAATGGGCCTAGTGGATCTCATTGTAAAGGGTTGACTTACCACAGCTCATTGCTTAAAAAAAGACTTGGTAAGTTAACACAGTCAGTGAAATGGTGACATTTCCCAACAGTGTATAGTATTGCCTCAAACAAGCATTTATGTTTTTCATAAGCAGCTATGTTAAATTTTTAATCAACATTTGGCAGATGCTTTTATGTTTCAAAGCATTTCATTAATGTTTCAGCAAATATGTCATATCTCCCAAAGCAAAGCTTTTGCTGCATTTGTGAGTGCCCCAGAATTCTTTACCACAGACAGGAGTAATGGTTTGGAGGAGCCCATGATCTTGTGTGGGCTTGAATCCCCTGGTGTGAGGAATGTAGAGACTCAGCGAGAGCCACCTTTGAAGAAAACAAAGTGTCTGAGAGCTGCTGAAATGCAGGCAGTAAGGGCCTAGGCATTGTCCCTTGATGGAGGGTGAAAACAGCAAGAATTTGCTGGGAGAATATGCATGTACCAGTGATATTTGGGAAGAGCATGCAGGCAAAAAGAGCATAGATGAGAGAATGGTGGAGACTTAAGGAGGAGGTCCTGGATGTGATGGGAAGTGGAAGAACAGCAGAGCTGAACAGCAAATACATCATCTCCTAAGAACCCAGAGGGTATTTGGAAGACTTAACTGTGGTCTAAGATGGAGCAGTTCATGCATGGCCATGAGTGACTGAAATAATGAGGTGGGAGTGAGTGATGAAGGATTATATTCAGCAGGAGGGAAGCAGTTTGATTCCTTCATTGCTCATTCCCAAGCACTCTAATGTTTGGGTGGTATTTCAGTGGCAGGGTTTTTATAAGGGAAGTGTGATGTTGTTTTATGGGGTGCTAGCCAGATCCAACTGAGCCATACTCTCAATCTTCAGTCTTCTTAGTCACAGTTTTTTCAACAGAGCATTCATCTGTTCATAAAGTTGCCAGTGTTTCAACACTATCATTGCTAAGGACTGGCCTACATTTACATTTTTTGTTTCCCAATATAACTGTCTCAGTTAGAAGTGTGAGTTTTTATGGTTTGGTATTGTTGTAATAAAGGTAGAATCATTAGTGTTATTAGAGTGCAGTTATACCAGGACAAAAATCACTTGTTATGGTGAAAATATCCCACTTAGTTCCTGAGGATAGCTGTATTACCATAAACAGTTCTTCACACGGCTGTGGAAAGGATGTATTAGCAGGAAGGTTAACAGAATTGGATAATGCATTTATGAGGTGTAATATAGAAAAAAAAAACACCTTAGAAAACAATGTCAGAAAGGTGCTGCTGAGCCTTCAGAATGTTTTTTCTTGAGTTTGAAGGATCTTTATGATGCTCTAGAGCTTTTATCTTTTTCAGGAAGATACCAGTTTTCTAAGTAGTCTTATGTATTTCATCAAGACTCCTTCCTGTGTACTTAGCTTCATTTATTTTCATGACGTACTACCAAGGCATTTAGAAAAAGTCTCATATTCTTTTCCTCAGCTGCACAGAAACAGCAGTGATATGAATTGAATTTGAAACACATTG
The DNA here is from genome assembly GCA_013401255.1 of Urocolius indicus. Lineage (NCBI taxonomy): Eukaryota > Metazoa > Chordata > Aves > Coliiformes > Coliidae > Urocolius > Urocolius indicus. The sequence goes on along the minus strand of WBNH01004809.1, from coordinate 93,471 downwards.
CTTTCCCTTTTCCATGATACTCCTCTGTCAGCTCAAGACAGCATTATATTGTTGAGTAACATGTTGGTGAGGTCTTCTGGTTATTGCTTCCCCTTGAGAAAAAAAGAAAAACCAAAAGAGTTCTGATTCTTCAAAATGATCTTTTCCTTAGTGGTGGGCTAGCTTTTAATCTGTGATTTTGGGCTGCAGTGGTCGACATAAGCCATCATAAAAAACACTTGGAACAAGACTGTCAAGTTGAAGGCTAATGAAATCAAACCTATATGATTTATGGCCAAAGTATCTGTTCAGGGCAGAGGGCTTTAGAGCAATAATAATGCACACATAAGCAGGAAAAGCGCTTAAGGCAAAGTGAGTGTCAAACTCTGAAGCAGAGTTTGTCTGACATACTGTGGCAAAGGGCACTTATACACTTCTGAGCACATGCTGTGCTAATCCTACAGATGCCCACTATGGCACAGTTATCCTTACCCAGAAAGGTGCAGTGACACCGATCTTTTAGTGATCAACTGGAGACTTATCACCACGGTAGCATAAATAGAGCAGCTTGTTGTGAAATGTGTCCGTGCCACCATGTTGGAACTGAGCTACAGATACTAGTGGAGCACTGCTGACTTGCTGTGGCTGAAGGTCTTGCATATAGGTTGCTTATGTAGTTTACCTTTTCTCATTTTGAGTGTTTGAATCCCCTGCTCAGAGGGTTTTGAATTGCACTCTGCATCTTCGCCATAGTGGTCAGTCAGAAACAGTGTTATCTCTTGGAACCATCATTATGCAAGGAGTTAGTTTACATTCAATTCTATTCCTGACTGTGGAAAAGAACTAGGTTGGATTTTATACCTGGACACACAGCTTCTGTTAGAGTAAACATTAGGATTGCTAGAGTAATTGGACACGTGCAATTTACCTGTATCGGCACTGCGGTCCTGCTCAGATTTCCTTCAGTAGGTACAGTCAGATTCTGCACTGGTAGAGTCCAAAAATAGTTCAGATTTCAAATACTTAATTATCATGAATTCATGAAAGGGCATGGTGTATTGTACCCTTGCCCCAGTCAAGTTCTAAGTGGATTCATCTGGGGCATTGCCAGCATTCTGGGGGCTCAATACATAACAGTTCCTCTGATTTGCTCTGTAGCTAAGTTTTAAGTCACAGAAATCAACAACTTTTATTAATTTTGGACTAAATTGCAGTGATCATGTTAAAAGAGTAGTTGTTTGTCAGGATCAAAGTGGCTTTGCCTTCCCTTTAACTGCAGTCATTGCTTTAAGAATGATTATGTAATAAAATGATGAATAGATACTAACCTGGTTTTGGGCTAGGAGTAAGGCTAGGAGGATGAGAAGGCTGAGGTTGGATATCAGTGCAGGTCATCCAGTGAGTCAATGGAGGAGAGGGAGGACCAGGACCCCCAGCAATTTTCTGTGAACTGTAAAGATAGGAGCAAAATATAACAACAGTATAAAACTCCTAGTTCCCTAGAGAGACCTCGTCAGATGGAGATCTGGTCTCCATAGCAGGCCCTGTAATTTTCTGGGCCTACCTGTGCTACATACTGAAATAAAGGTGACTCAGGGCCAGCTTTTATTTTACAAATGCTATTAAAATACTCTTTAAAAGCAAAGTAAACCCAAGAGACACATGACCAGCATGAAACAATTAACAGTGAAACAACACTGATCCAGGATTAAAACACTTTTCAAAATAAAAAGCAAATCAGTCTTAATACTGAATAAGAATTAACTCACCAAATACCATCTCTAAGCGATCTTGAGTTCAACTCTAGAAGACATAATGGAAAGTTTTGCTATAAATCTCACCTACATTACTGTATTAAACACTTACTGATCTGGATCTGTTGGTTGTTTCATAGTTCAAAGGCTTCATTTTGGGACCTCTTTCTTCTGACGAAGATTGTAAGTTTTAAAATCTGTGGTATAGTTGTGCACAGGACAAGCACACTGACATAGTTTTACCTTTGTGCCTTAAAAGTTAAGAAAGCCATTAGGTCTCTCACACAACTGGTTAAAACAAAGGAGGAGAGAAGTTGTTCCACAAGGAAGAAGCTTTGCTTCCTGTGGCTTAGCGCCCTGTCTCTCAACCATCGGCTTCCTAAATTCTCTTCCTGTTTGGCTGAACAAGAAGCTGGCTGTAGGTGTGCTGACTGCTCCACCATTTGCTGCCCGCCTGTTGTAAAGCCAGTCACCCAGCAGCGTGTGGCATACGCAAAGTGTTGGCTTCTGCCTGCTTGCTCCTATGGGTTCCACACCTCTCCCTTGCCACAACAAAAGGAAGGCATAGAAACCTCACCTCTCACATCTTTGGAACCTTCTCTTCTTGGTCAGTTTTACCAGAAACAGGCCACTGGTTTGTGATGTTATTGTGAGAATGAATACTTGGAAGAACAACGTAATCACTGTAGCTTTGTGTCCTTGGGAAACCTGACTAAGGAACAGAAAAGTAAGAAAGGGGTTGGACTGGGGGTTGGACTAGATGATCTCTAAAGGTCCCTTCCAACCCCTACTATTCTATGATTCTATGAAAGAAGATACTATAAATACGAGGGCAGTTGAGTTGTCAAAGTCGTCTTTACTACACTTGTGTAATAGGGGCTGGAAGCGCAGAGCAGATGTGGCATGGTTTTTCTGGCCTGCTGCTTTCAACTAGGATGGATTTTTTTTTTTTTAGTTTAGAGAAGGAAGATGATTGATTAGTCAGCTACTAAAGGAGCTTTTAAAATGTTGATGCAATGACTTGCTTTCCCCCAAATGATAGCTGTTGATATTCTGAAGCAGCAGTATTCCCTCAGGATGCTTGCTGGCCCATAAGACAAGGCTATTCTGCCTCACCCTTAAATTTTGTGGGTTGCCTTGCACTGTTTCCCTTAGGGCCAGGCATCTTTGTCCAATCAAGCTTAAATTAGGTCACTGTTAACTAGTGTCAACTTGGAGGAGTCTTGCTGAAGCTGGCAGTCTAAAAAAAAGTAAATATTTTCCATGCCACAGAGACTATTGGTCTGTGACCCACCAAAATATCAAAAATCCAGATGCATAAGACCGATTCTGATGAAGCTGGCATAGTCTTATCTGGGTCAATTGTCTTAACAAGACATTATGTCACCAGTTAGGGGAAAATTCAATCTAAACCCCCTAAAAATAACTAAGGAAAAACCTTGCACAACAAAGCCAGTCGCACAGAATTTGATCATCAGAAAAATAAAAATAAATTCAGACTCATGATATATTTAATCATCTGTATTTATTCCTCTGCTAACCTAAACCCAGACAAATGTTCTTTTTCTACTTGGAAACAAGGTAATTTTGGAAAACTTCATATTTTAGGCAGCTCTTCAAACAGTTTTTCTCCTAAAACTTAAATTTTATTATTTGTCAGCAGGAAAGCCATTGGCATGAACAAAAAAAATTTAATTGTATATAAGCTCCTTTGCTGTATCAGCTATGTTCAAGAGAACTGTTCTCTAGGCTCCCAGAACAGGCACTAGAATAATATACTTTTTGTGTTTTGTCACGGAAAAAGAACTTGGATTTCATGACTGTCACTGTGAACTGGCCTGAAGAAGACAGACTTGAAGACATCTGGAGGAAGCTAGACCAGGAACAAAAAAGTGTTAGGTGGGAGCACATATCCTTAAGCCCCATTAGCCACCATTCTGTCCCAGAAGAAGAGTGGCAGCTCTGTAATGGCACTAGCAAAAAGAGCCTGAGGAAGAAAGGGAAAGGCAGAGGAATCTCCAGATATGTTACGGGCATGCAGGGAGCATCCTGCATGTGAAAATATTTTGTGTTGGTTATGTCTGTAGCCTTCAAAAACACTGCACCATTAGGACAGAAGTTATCAAAGCATTCCCAGCCATCAACTTCCATCTCTGTTGTCTGAAAAAGCCGGGAAAGTAAAATATTTAAGCAAGGAATACCTTAAAATACAATGTTGAATCCAACAACTTCCAGAGATTGTCAAGAGCAGCCAGGATTTGAGAGGGAAAGAAAAAAGAAATGCAGTGAGAGGGCTGCAAAGAGGGTCTTTAAGTCTGTTGATGCTGTGAAAACATGAAGAAGTCCTGTATTCCTTCATCACAGCATTACCCAGAAAACTCAAGTTTTCATTGAGGGGATACCTTTGAGAAGGGAGATGAAGTAGAGCAGGGAGATGAAGTAAAGCATTTAGATGCCTTGGAGTTCCTGAGAATCTTGAAAATGGTTGTTTGAAGCTTTTTTCTTTTGCTAAGTGGATTAGAGATTTGGTTGGATTAGAGCCTTAATAAATACCTACAGTGTTTGTCTTTCATCTGCAAAATGTTTGCCTGCTTTTAAATAGACTATTCTTGTTTGCTCCAGTGTTGTCATGTTGATGTGAAACTTTGGAAACAGGAATTCTGCTCTTAATTCAATAAAAGGATTTGGAAACCTGAGGCTAAAACTTGCCTCAAATATAACTGGTATAAATCCAGAGTAGCAGGACTTTATTTCAGTGCTGGAGAAGCAGCAGGAGACTAGCTCCTTGACAGTTTTTGATGTCTGGACGACTTGTTTATTTGCCTCATGATAGTTTGCGGTAGTGTAGCTATTATTTTTAAAGCTCAGCCCTGGCCAGAGGGCAGCCGTTCTGTTCCACACGACGGGGAAACCCAGCAGTGCTTCCCTGGGCAGGAGACAATTCCTTCATCTGGAGAGCAGAAGAGTGCTGGCTACAGCAGTGGCCAAGAGAGAGATGAGGCCTGGCCATCTTTGCTACTCCGGCTGCCGTGCAATCATTAAACAAGAACAAGTCTCGTGAAATAAGAGAAGATCTCATGAAATCTGTAGGTGACACCGAGGCAATGGAGAGCGAGGAAAGGTGCAGTCCAGCTGTGCTCCTTCCCTCTGCTGTGCAGCACTGATGCTGTTCCTCCCTCTGGTTGTCCTTTGTGGAGTACCTTGCGTGGCTCGATGTGCAGATACAGCTGTGTGTGTGGTGAGGGAGATGCTGCATACTCTGTAGCCATAAAAAGAAGGTTCAGAAAACCTGCTCCCTGTCACTCTGTCTATCCTTTGTATGCTTTTAACTGATGAACAATTCAAAGGTGATAACTCGATGATGACAATTTATTGCAGCAATTTGTAACTTCAGTCATGTACAATTAACAACCTACAGGCAATAGGACAGCAATGATGAAAATTTACTGCAGCCATTTGTCATTTATATTAGTGGCCAGAACAAAGTATGTGAAGGCACAAAGACAGGCCACAGACCAGGCAGTGGGAGCCAGCTGCCAGCTTTGCGGACAAGGAAGCCCTGTCTTCGAGTGCTGACCCACAGCAAGCCAACACCTTTTCACACCCCCTCCCATTAGGGCACAGCCACAAGGGTTTTATGAGCCTGGTTGTGTACAGGCACAACAACGGGGAGTTCCTCACCACCTACAAGGCCGAAACCAAAGATGGGATTGACAGGACTTGATATTCCAAGGTGGGATGCAAGGTGGAGCAAGAGGTCCTGGAAGTGTGAGAGGTGTAGTTGTTCAAAGTGATTGTCACGGCAGGCCTGATCCACAGTCTGAGGGTGTTCATCAAGATGGACTACGCTGGCTGACTTCCGACAGTCTGTCACAGCAGTTGTGCCTGCCCTTTCCCTCCCTGCTGCTCCCACCACCCAATCTTCAGGTCAGAGCTGCTCACTTGTCCTTGCCAAGAGGTGGTAATGAGTCACAAACCCAACAAATATTTTTCTGATGGTGTAGTGAGTGACATGGGTTTCTTAAGCACTAAAGCTGGGTTTGGAGCAGGGACAGAAGCAGTGGAGGAAAAGGAGCAAGATCCCTGCCCCTTTAGGTGGCAGTGAGACAAGGTACTGTCTGAGGTGACTGGAGGTGAGACAGTTTCAAGCCTGCTTCCCAGCTGCCCAGGGAAGGGGCAGGGGTGTGCCTGCTCCACAGGCAGAAGTCCGTTTCCAAGGGCATTATCGACAGTCTCTTTGTAGAGTGGAGATTAGCTCAATAATGAATGCCTCAGAATAAATCAATGCTGGGACAGCTTCTGGACCTGGTGATTTTCCACCTTCTGTAGCTTCTAGGCAGCACACTAGCACAGGCTTCAGCCCAGCAGGGACAGCAGGGCATACTTCAGCTCCACGTTGGAAAGTGCTTAAGGAGCCCGCTTGCTTTTGCTTCGGTTCAGGATTGTGGCCTTTTTTCTTCAAGGTACATCTTGGCAGCAATTTACATATCCTCCAGGCTGCTGGTTTTGCTTCGAGGAGCTGTATTCTCTCTTCAACGCTACTCCATTCTTTGCCATCTGATCTTTTGGTATTTGTGATGATGGAACTGGTTTTCATTCTGCCCGAAGGAGACAGCTGGTAGCTTACAGTGTTTTCTTCTGCACTCATAAAATCTTTTAAAGGAACTTTATTGATCTTTAAAAAAGAGAATTACAAGGTTGTAAGGCAATTAAGGCATGCTGAACTGTGCAGTGCACATCACTACTGGAGAGGTCAAGTCCTATAAGCGAAGGTGAATTTTAGATCTGGAGTTTAATGATAATTGACCTGCAAGTTACATCTCATAGGATGATATAAATTAGTATGACTTACTGCTTATATTTTAATAATCATGTTTCTCTGGCCACCACAGCTCTAAATAATTAAAAGAGTCCCCTTTGCAAAGACATTAGAGTGGCCATCTACTCGTAGGACAAAAAAGCAGGTGGGAAGGAGCAATAAGGAAGGAGGGAGGTAACGGATGTGAAAGGACACTTATCACAGATGTTGGCATGCTGTCTACCTGCCTCTTCTCAGATGATTTGTAGACATGAATATTTGATTAGACCTCTCTTTTCTCACAGAAATATTTTTTGATATGGCCTTTTGTTGTCTTCTTTTCCTTTGTTTTTTTTTCCCTACAAGAGCAGTAAAGCAATAGACAAGTTGGTAATTGGGCACACACAGGGTGGAAGAAGCAAAGAAAGAACCAGAAGGTCCATGCCAAAGTGGAGCGTAAACAGGGAAGTTGTTTTGTGATTGTGAGAGAAAGATGTCAAGTGACAGGCTGAACAGTCTGGGCAAATGGAGGTGTTATTCTCCATGTCATTTTAACAGCTGATGATTAAGTAAGAATAGAGAGAGGGCAGGCAAGACGACTTTGCTATTAAAAGGGACAAGCAGGAAAAATTGTGTGATCTCCTAGGACAGATCACACACCCACAGCTAAACTTGTCACAACAGAATCAGGTTGATTCATGACTCTACGTGCTGTGTGTAATTATACCTTATTTAAAAAATTTTAAAAATAAAAAAACAATGGTCTTAAGGTTCAGCCACGTGGCTCTTGCAGAGCTACATCCTGCCCAAATTAGGGAAGAGGAAACACTGCTGAAAGGCCCTGAGTTGCAAGGCTCCTCCTGGCCAAACCAAGATTCCTCAGGATGGTTGAGGCAGTATGTTCTAGAAAGGAAAACACACCCGGGCCTTCCTCCAAAGGCAGCTGTCGTGCTAGCAAGCCTAATAAACTAGCCACCCCCTCCAAAACCACACGCCGTGGTAAGCTCTTGCGTGAGCTTGCCCACATGGTGAGCTGGTCCTCTGTGCTAGTGCTTTCTTGAGCGCAGAGAACCCGATCAGCTACGCGGGCTGCAGAAAGAGGCCCCCTACATCTGCTGAACAGCACATGATAGGATTTAGCCAAGAGATGACTTAATTTCTGTGGAAATAGCCTGATTTTTTCCAAAGTGGCTGAGCACCACGCACATCCTACTGAGATCAGGGGAGGGGAAAGATGCAAGTGCTCAGCCTTGCTGAAGAGCGATGCAAAGGGCTGTGCTCCTCGGAGTGATGAGGAGATGGGAAGGGCTGTCTGATCCCGTACATCTTGCAAATTTGCAGATGTATTTTTTGTTCTTGCAAATTTCAGCTGTTGCTAAAAGAATCCAACAAAATCCTTTCTGCTGCAGAGACAAAGTGAGGAAACTTCAGCCTGAGCAGAGAATTGCTCAGAAATGTAGGAATGGGTGATAATGGGATTAAAAAAAAATAAAAGCGCTGCATCTCAAAGTGAAACCATTGCTACCCTAGAGACTTGTGTACTCTGATCAAGAGTGGGAGGCAAATTAGGCTGGCAGTACCTCTGTCTAGTCACCCCACCTGCAGAGTTTCCAAGCATGTTATTTCCAAGCTTTCTCTATTCAACAGCTGAACTTCAGCCCCTTCCACACTGCTAAAACCATTTCTCTCTTATGTCCTTGATTTAGTGATGGCTACTGATAATGTTAATCCTCCTCTGCCAGCTCTTCTTCATCTAAACCATCACTTTTAGAAAGGACTTCCAGTCCAGCTGGCTGACTTACTGCCTTCAAAGCTTCTGTTTTTCCCAACTCCCTCTGTCCGGGAACATAGTGGGGAAAGGAAGGCAGAGCTGCATGGAGGGCACCAACCAGGAAGGGACACAGACAGCCCAGACTGCCAGGAAGCGAGTGCCAGGAATTGTTAGGAAACACCCTGGTCCTTCTTCATGCTCACAGATGCTGGCTTTGGACAGCCTTGCCATACCCCACCAATGGCACTGTTGAGAGTCTGGAGTTTAGGTCAGTTAAAAATGTGCAAGCTACAGCTACCTTCTGCCCCTACACAAGTTAATTGCACCGTTAAATGTCAAACAGCTTTTTTTTCCATTTTCTGCCGATTGAGTGCCCTCTCTGAAAGTATGTTTTGCCCACCTACTCCATAAATTCTTAACTGTTTTCATCCGCCATAACAATTTCTCATTATCTCTTGCATGACTTGTCTTTGCTTGTATCATAGTTACAGCCCTGGAAGCTCCTGGGTCTGGGGCACACCTGTTTCTGAGATGAGATTCGTTTGGCGCGCTTTTTTGACTTAGCAGGAGTGGCACCTCTACACTTACTGGCAAAGCACTGCTCTGAATGTGAAATACACTAATAAATAGTAACCTTGTTGACCAAATGCCAGCTGATTTTGTAAGCCTGGAATAGATGAACCAGCAATCGCTCGATATTTGCTTCTCTGGTATGAGGTTCTCTATTTTGCAAGCCCAATGTGGGATAGGTGTGGAGGAAAAGTGAACATTGGGCTCTTCTTTAACTCCATCTTTAGGGAAAGCTGAGTAAGTCAAAGCACTCATGGTACTGCCCTGTGGACAGTTTCATCCCGATCTCAGTCCATGGAACTTCTGTGAATATTCCCTGTTGATGCTCCCTATTGCCTTGATAGCCTCACGGTTGTACTAGTGACCACATGGCCACACGAACAGTAGCATGACCACAAAGATACCAAGGTGGAGAGGAACAGAAAAGATAAATGTGGGGAAAGAGGAGTTGGCAGGAAGGTGCACCATCAGGAAAGATTGACTCAGTGGTGATCACAGAGCCACGAGACATATAGTTGACACCGTGCGAGTCCACGTGTCTTCCTGGAAGTCACAAAAGCCAGGAAGCCTTGGCCCAGCCACTTCTGCCTCTTGCCAAATCATGGTTTTGGAAGAGCAGCAGAGATGTCCTGGAAGTTTATTACCAGGGACAAAATGTATGTGAACATGTCAGGGCTCTTCTGTCAGGCAGATAGGATGGTCTGTCAGTCTCTTTGCGTCATATGAATGAGGAGGTCTGGATTTCTCCCAGGTTGTATGTGTGTGCTCAAGCCGCCCAGTGCTTTGGAATATTGATGTTTAGACACCCAAAGAAATGTTGAATTGCATCCTGCTTTCTGCTTAGCACAGTATTGATCTTTAAATAGGAAAAAAACCAAACTGTAAACCGGAAACTCTATATCCATGGAAACGTGGAGCTTAGCTCCTACTACTCAATAAACACAACAGTAATTATTCCACTATCATTTCTACAACTTCATAGCTTAATGGTATTAAGAGACCCTCATCTCCTTTGGTTGATTATTATCTGTCATTTGTGGTTAAATAATACTGTCAAAAGAATATCACTGATTGAAATGTTATGTTCCCCTTTCAAAAACAACACCTACCACATACTGCTGTACTAAGTAGTATTTGAGGTTTCAAAATTAGACAGACAGATAGATATTTTGTCTCTTTTTTCCCCTCTCATTGATTTTTTTACATGTTCTGTAGTTTTATTATAACCCTGATAGAGCCTGTTAACTAAATATCTTCTTTCCTTCCTTGTCAGGTTGGGCTTTCACTCAGTGAAGGAAGCTTTTTGTATATTGGAAACAAAAACACTGTTTTGAAACTGAAAAGGGAACAAGAATACCTTCCGCAAAGTAAATTTATGCATAAAGGCTGCCTTTTTACTGCAGCTTCAACACTGATAGAATTGGTTTTAATGGAGACTAGAATTGCTTATCTTAATGATAGCTTTTTCATCTTACCTCAGAGATTTGGGGAACAAATGGGGGACTCCATAAGCAGGATGGGGCTGGAGTAAGTGGTTCTCAACTGAAAGTGATCAAGCTTTGGGTAGCAGGAAGTTTCATATTTTAAATAAAAGATGTTTTGCTGTATTGGATCCCATAATATTGTTTACTTCAGAAACATGAACTTAGTCATATGGAAGAAGACTGTTTCATGCAACCTGTGGAACAAACTAGCTTTATAGAGTATTTTTCATTAACTTTGTAATAAGTCGATGGTAGGCTGAAGAGAGCATTGGAAAACCCATACTGAGTCCTGGGGCGAAAGAATGAGAAGGTCTGATTTCCTTCCCAGAGGCCACAGGATGCTCCCTAAGTGTAACAAGTGGTACTGCAACTTGCAACACAAAGAGCTCATAAACAAGGGAACCTTTATTACAGAAAAGTTTCCACTGCAGTGAGTTCTCAAATGGTCCATAAAAGGGCATAAATTGGCTCTTTCATTTCAGAAAAATAAAATGCCTTCCTACTTGATAGCACAAATAGCAGAACCCAAAGCCAGCTTTCGTTTAAGGTGTTTACAGGATTCGGTATGGCCAGAGAACAGGAGCAGAGTGGGGCAATGTAGGAGCCTCCACCTCCCTGCTGTGTCATGTACCTGGACCCAGAAGATCCATTCAGGTTTTACGTTTAAAAAAGCAAACAATCAACACCTTAATGGTTTAAAAAGCACTGGCAAAAGAGAAGCACCAGGAAATGTGCTGGTTTTGTTGCAGTCTAACAAAAAGAGAGAAAGCCTTTAATTTTAAGAGTTCCAGGGCTTGGTTTTGGTTGGTTGTTTTTTTTTTTCCTTTTCTTTTTTTTTTTTTTCAGTTATTCGCATGAGAAAATAACTAGGCATTCCAACGACATCATTTGGCAGAAATGAAATCTAAGTGCTCCAATTTGAGTTTCAATAAATCAGTACTAGAATTGGCTCTGTCACTCTATAAACTCTTGGGCATTAGCTTTTATACCCTTTTGGAACTGGCTGACTGCACTCTTAAGCACTCGGATCATGATGCAGTGATGGTTTCATCATGACATGTTCTAATCCAAAAAAAAAAAAGAAAGCAGGAGAATATTTGTGTTACCCCCATGCTTCCCACCCCAGATGAGTAGGTTTTTAATGGTTTTGTTACAGCCTAATGAAAATAGAATAGCTTGTTTAACATTTACAGGATTTCCTTTCTTTTCTTTCTTGCTTTTAAAAAAAAAAAATCTGGAAAAATAAAAGGGCAATATGATACCACGCAGCAGCCACTGCTGTTAACATGATCTTTCTGTAATGGTGTGTGGAAAGAATGCACAACAAAGGAACTACAAAAGCTTTGTAAATATACATTGCCCATTTTGGCAGAGAATATACGCGTCTGATTATCTTTCTGCTACTTCTGTAAACAATATCGCCCTTTTATTGAACAGATGCAAGCTCTTCTGAATCCAACTAAAGGCTTCTCAGGTGTGCCCATATGAGCAAATTTTGGATGCTGAGGTGCATGTCCGTTGGTGCAGCAGGTATTTCTGTCATAAAAGCTACACAAACTTGGTTATAAGTGTGTGTACATTGGGGGAACTATGTATTTTTCCAGCATAGATGCTGTCAGAGGCTCTTGGTATCAGTGACTATGAAAAGCGTTGTTGTTTCTCTAAATGTTGTGGCAAAGCATGAATGGAATTACAGCATTTCTAAATATTTTGCCTAATTAGTCTGTTGGGAAGAATTTGAACTCCACTTGTCCTGGATGTGAATGCAAAGCATTGACTAAACCCAAAACACGCTTGCTGGACATAGGGAAGGCCCAGGATCAGTATCCCCAGACAGCTGCAAATCCCAAAGGATGCTTTTCATGAAATTCTCCTTCATAACCTTTGCATCTTTGAGAAGTTTTTTGACTCTGAACCAGAAGCGTCTCAGATTACAAGCCTAGGTGGCTTAGAAGCATGTAATACAACCCAAACTGGAGGTGTAAGCCATTTCAATAGAAAGTAACCCAGGAAAAGATTATATCTTTATAAAACAGCTATACCCTGTTAAGCCTAGTCCCAACAGCTGTGATCCCCTCTGCTTATTCAAAACCAAAACTTGCTTTCTGTGGCAGAAAAAGTAGCTGCTTTCCCATGAGAGAGAAGAGCTAGTGCAAGGAACTGCCTTCTGTTCCATAGCCGTTACTGTCAGGGCTGGAAACAGTGGTGATCAAAGGGCTTTATCACTGTGACAGAGGTTTAAAAGAAAAGATCATTAAATGTCCTGTCTGCATTTTTTCCAGTGCTACAGCTACCAACACAGTCACAATAATAGTGAAGGGTAGCCGTTAGGTTAGGAGACATAGCCCTCTTTATAGGGAAATCTTCTTGGCATCTTCCAGTTCTCGGCAAGCTCTGGAAGGTAATGTGAGCCCTCCTCACAGCCTTTCTGCCAACAATGCACAGCTCTGCAGAACACAGGTGTGCTTGGGTGTGTCTGAGCAGGTTGCTATACTTTTTCAGCATAAATCTCTTTTAAACAAACCCTGAATCTGGTTGATAGGTGTGCTTCATCACATCATGTCTGCAAGGATTGGGAGCCAGTAAAGAAGAGAAGCAGGATGATGAGAGAGCTCAGAGGTAGGGAGTGGACATAGCAACAACATTACATACACTGTTGAAGCAAAGGCAGATTGGTTTGGGCTCATTCTTCTTATATGTGTAGATGACAGACCTCTTGTTGACAAATTCTGTTCTGTTAGAAGGAGGGATACTTACCCCTCTTTCTAGAATTGTCCTGGTCAGTTGAGAGGAGGTCTATTACGTGTGATACTCAGAGAGTTCTGAGTTCCAAAAGCTTCTCCAAGTACTTCTTTCTGAGTGACACTTTGGTTGTCCCTTAAGTGTCTGCCTATTGCAGAACACCTGGATGATGTTCATCTGGAGATAAATCTCACTTTTTGAACTTGGACAGATGACACGGGCGCTGATCCATTTCAGAGCAGAGAAGACCCAGATCTCAGCAAAAAAGATGTCCCATTCCTTGTCCATCGGCTAAGCCTACCTTGCAAGTAAAAACTACACGTGCCATTGTGTGTGGTGTGCAAGCCTATATGTACTTAACACAGTGAACAGGTTAATAGGTGAACATAGGCTAACCTGGTGAATGAATTAACAATTTGCTGATAAATTCCATTCCCATTAGGTTCACTTCCGACTCTATTTCGGCTCAATGCTATTCCCCTCCTCTTGCTCCTGGCCAGCCTGAACACCGTCCCCCCCACCCCGCCATTACCTTTTCTCTGTTTCAACCAACCCTTTACCTGGCTGAGGAACAGAAAGTTCCAGATTCTCACCTCTTGCTTTTCCATTTTCAACTAATACTTCACTGTGCTTTTGCAAAGGCCATCCCTGTCTCCTGCAGCAGGGTCCCGATTTTACCCCCTGACAGCCTTTCTGCCCTGAAGGGCTGTGCTCCTGCCTCTCCAGGCTGAGAGTCCTACAGACCAATGCCAGAGGCAAGGGGTGTGAGCAGGACTTGCTGCTGGCTAACTGTCACAGCGTCTGGCACAAGGCAGCACTATCTCACTGATAGCGTACAGCAAAATTACCAGGAAAATGCACATTCGATGTGCAAAGGAAGCAAAATAGTCACACTGAGTTAGCAGAGAGTTTTACTGCTCACTGTGGAGAAGTTGGCTTATTTTCTACTCACATTTTCACACCATAACATGAATGGGCTTGCATGGTAGAGATGATTCTTCCAATTCCAAATTTTTATGATCCTCTGAAAACATGTAGGGTGAAGTCTTGGCTCTACAGAAGGTACACCTAGTATCAAGGTGGCATCCAGTTAGTTTAAATAGTACCCAGAGACTTCCTGAGTAGGTTCCAGAGTCCTCTGGTTCTTGTGCATTCAGAGAGCTAACCTCCTCTAATCCATGCTGGGTGGATTAAGAATCATGTACACTGTGAAGATGGATTTGTTACACTCAAATAAATAAAAACCTAGAAAATGAGTATGTTGAAAATTTCAGAAAAATGAGTGTGAGGAAACAAAATTGGTGAGGAACTAAAACTGGCAAAAATGCCTACTTAAAGGGGAAACAGCCAAGAAATCCTGTATTAGTGAAGCTTGTTAAATTAGCAACCTGTTGTGTCTGATACTGTAAGGCTATTAGCAGGCTTCCCACTTCACTGGGTTTGTTAATGCAAGCTTCAGCCCTGTAATTACTTTTTCAAGTGATTTTAATGTGTGAATTTCTTCTTTATTTTACCGTGGCCAGGGTTAATTCTCCAAAAAGAGGGCACTGCCATATCAAGGTGTTTTTATGCTTTGAGCGGGAAATAATCATGAGATCTCAGATGCCTCAGTGAGGTTACACTTGCCAAATGCAGGCACTTCAGGGGACTCTTTGCCTTCAGAACTTCTTTGTGAATCAGGTAAACCACTGACCTATCCATTTCTAGGTGTAGCCAATGTTTGTGGTAAATTATTATTTGGTTGCATTCTCATGTGCCTGAAGGTTTCTACCTAGGAGCTGAAATTTGTTCTTTTATTTCAGGAAGTTTTCTAGATAGGGTTACAGCAAATGGCCCATGGCAATCCTTAATGCCAATCTTTCACACACTTAAGAACATTAGGTTAAAGGGAGGACAAATACCGTATTTGCTCGTGTAATTGATATATTCCTCCTTTCACTTTCCAAGATTTTATCCACAAAAGCAGAGATATGGCCATTATGCACATTGTTTCTACGCCTGCTGGTAACCTTGCTCATGATCAGGCAGCACAAATGTGTGTCATGCCATCAAGTCTGCATATGAATCTTGTCTTTCAAGACAGGATTGGGAGGTGAAGTTTCCACTCCTAGTGTTTCTCAGACTTCCCAAGTATGTGCTGACTTTGGGCCATCTTTTCAAGAGTGTACCGTGGTTTAGAATGCCTCACTTCTGAGTTACCAAGTTGAGATACCTGAGATTTTATTTTTGGACCAAATAAGTCCTCAGAGCACCACCTGCAACTGGTGGCTGCCCAACAGAAAGTCAAGCTCAAGTGAACCCTGCTTGATGGCATACAGAATAGATGTTGCTTTTGAAGATGCTGGCTTCCATCTTCCTTTGCTTCCTGAAAATTTCTGTGACTATTAATATTCCTCATCAGGAGATAATTTTGCTGATAGTCTTTCTAGTCTCTTTGGGCTGTTTCTGTTTGACATGCAAGGTGACTGAAAGTGTCAGCCTTCAGCAAATTCTTAATCATAGAATCATAGAATGGTAGGGTTGGAAGGGACCTTTAGAGATCATCTAGTCAAAGCCCCTGCAGAAGCAGGTTCACCTAGATCAGGTCCCAGAGGAACATGTCCAGGTGGGTCTTGAAGACCTCCAAGGAAGGAGACTCCACATCCTCCCTGGGCAGCCTGTTCCATTGCTCCTTCACCCTTCACAGTGAAATATGTTTTTCTTATATTTAAGTGGAACATTTTGTGTTGCAGCTTCATCCCATTGCCCCTTGTCCTGTTGCTAGATACAATAAAAAAAAGGAATGCCCCAGCCTCCTGACACAAATTAAGCACAAACTGCATTTTCTTGCTTAGTAACATAGCCTACTGGTTAAGTTCAAAGGGGCTCTTCTGACTCCTTGGGTGTGTACCTGAGTTATTGAGTACTTGCCTAGAAGTAGGGAATAGGAAATGCAACTAGATAGCATGGGGAGACACTGATGAATCTTCATTTGTAAAAATGACAGTTTAACGAGACTTTTATAACGGTGACTTCTGGGACTGAGTCCATCTGGAATAAATAACTTTTATGTAACATTTGGGGGTCTAAATTAAGAGCTGTATTCTGCCTTTGGCTGCCCCCTGAGTAAGAGGGCAGAGAAGCACAGATGGTAGAAAAGCTTAGTGTAAGGTAGTGACCTTACATGCAGTATGACTGCCCAGCCAACAAATCTGCTCCCTGCCCTAGAAGATACTGCTCATATAGCAGACTGCACACTGAAGTAACTCTTAGTAGCTAGAAAATTAGCTAATGGGCTATTTCATGTGTTAGCATCTGCATGCATTGTCCTCAGCTCCTGAATGGAGCAGGATGCAGGGGCAGAATGGTCCCTAACACTTAAAGGACAACAATCAATTGCTTTAAATACTTTTGTGCAGGATTTGACTTATCTTCTTCGTGCTGAATGGGCAATATTTTAAGACTAGGGAGCAAATGTACCACCTGCTGGAAAAAGACCTTCCAGTTGAAACAGTGTAGGCAACTGTGTGCCCTTGCATGACAGGTCTTCTCCAAATGGGGAATAAAAACAAAGGGAAGGAATATGTGACCTTCTAACCTTAAGCTCTGCATGCCATGTGGCTGGTGGGAGGCATTAGCAAGGCTCCACTGTTCATTGTTGTGGGTGTCTTTATGAACATTAGTGACAGAGAGCCAGCAGGCTAGCAGTAAATACAGAGAAGCACCCAAATCCACATTAACACTTCTCCACTGACAACAGAAAAGATATTGGAAGTGTTACTGTTTTTCAAAAGTTATGGGTTGAATTTGGTCTGCAAAGCAGAGGTATTTAGGGCCATGGTGACATAATATCTCCCGTCGAGTAAGCAGTATTTGCAGGGGACTGTGTACAAGCCAGCTATATGTGTGCTCTAGCCCTACTTAAAATAAACCTACACATACTATCACTTTCTTATTTTGGGAACCAGCTAAAGGGAATGAGGACTGCAGCAGCTACATATCAGTATATACTGCACATATGCTGATTACTCCCACTCCTGTCACGGCCATTCTACTCAGCAGTTGCTAGTGTTGTGGAGAGGCATAACTCCTGATGTTTTGGAGAATGAAGAAACAGAGTAGTCAATGTTTGCTTTGTACTCTCACCGTTGTCAACCTACGTGATGAGTTTCCAGCTGCGTGTGCGCATGTAGAAGCAATCTGTGTGCACACAGGTAACTGGGTAAAACTCCTTGCTACTGTGGAAGAGAAAGGTGTATTTATTGACAGAGGGGCACTTCAGCCTTGATCCAAGCTTCACTGAAGTCAGTGGAAATCTCTAAGGCTGTTACAGTTGCAGAGTTACAACCCTAGAGGTGGCAAAACAACAGTGGAAAATATGCATGATGCTCACTCAGCAAAGACTACAAACCCTAATGCCTACCTTCAACAGAAAAGAATGTGTGTGCTGGTCGAGCTGGTAGAGATGAAAAAAATAAATACTTTGGGATAAGGATGCTGAGTCATTAACCATGTGATGGAAACAATTCATCCTGTTATCACCAGCCAGCTCCACCTCCAGCCTCCCAATAGCTGGGGGATGCTAAAGTGCTGTCCCTCCTCCTCTGAGCCTTTTGTGTTACAAGTCCACAGGAACGGGCATTCTGGTATATGACTCATAGCCTGGGCACTGCTTTAGCTACTATAATACTTTCTTTTCAGACCCTTGCAGCTCCCAATTTTTTCTCTTTTACACATTTGAATTAGTATCTCAAAACTAACTTTAGAGGAGACCTCAGCTTGGCCTCTAGAATGCTAAGTCTCAATTTTCACATCTATTTCAATGTATACTCCATCCTGGATATAGTTCCGTACATACTGCAGATGCTAGTTTGCATATAGAAAAACTATTTGTGCAGATTAGGAGGTGCGGGAAAAGCATTTCTATATGCAAACTAACATCTAGATTTTGAAAATGTGTCATTAAGTGGTAGTTTATCAGAGATTTTTTGCCTTCCTTCCCTCCATCCAAGAGACTGTATGCATACGACTGAAATACTGCATGAGCTAGTAGCTGGAGCAGGATTTTCTGATTCTTCAGTAATTTATATTTACTTCCAGCTAACAATGAAAATTTCTTACAGTGCACAACTTTCAGCCTACTATGGATTAAAATGCATTTTGGAAATCTCCCCAGATTCCTGGCACATTTATTGCAACAACTCAAAAATACAGAGCATTTGGAAACTTTAATCTTCACATTCCTGTAATAAGAAAAGTTGTATAATCCATTTCTGAAGGACAAATCCTTATGAAAATATTGCAACCATCTACTGATAGTAGCATTTCTTTGTATTAAATACCTCATCCATATTCAGTGGGGAAAAGCCTTTCATTTTCTTGTATTGTAACATTTGTTTGTTGAGAAGCACCCATGAAAATTCGGCAGCCTGTTTCTGAAGGTCCACTTTCCCCCTCTACCACCTTTTTCCTCCACGAAGTCGGCTTCCTGTGCTGGCACAGCTCCTGGGTGGGCAAAGATGGGATCAAAGCAGTGCCCACTGGAATGGTGAGCCACGTGGGAGAGGGGAGAGAGGTGACGCTCAAGCCATGGACAAATAGGCAGAAAGGCAGGCTTGAAGTAAGGTGTGTGTGCTCCCTATTCTTTCCTATTTGGTAAACTTACCATGGTCCTGGAAGGAGCAGTCTTTCTCTAGCAGAGGTTTTATGGGTCATTTCCATCCTTCACTTTTAAAGTGCTAAAGTTAATGGCATTTTATTGCTTCTTTTCCAGTTCACCTCTAATAACTTGGCCTCCGTACACTGCAGCTGCAGATAAAATATATACTGAAGGAAAATCCCACAGTACATATTGTTTTTCACTTTCTCCTTGTTTCCAAACACCAGTCTCAGAGCATGTAATGCCAAGCTACACATTATACATTAGTCCTCCTTGTTCTGTTCCCAAGTCCCATATAGAAAACTGTTTGTCTATAATGGCAGCTGAAGAGCAAGAAACAAATGGATCATTCTTACATGTGCAGTACAGATAGTAAAACAGCTGAGCTGCTCTGTTCACAAAGACCTAGTATTAGAAAGCATACAGCTTTCTGGAAAGGTGTGTTGTTCAGCAGTCATCTATCTAAGGAGTGATCTTTGGATGTGACACAAGACAGAAAAGTCTAGCTGTTACCTGGATCCTATCAGAGTACAGACATTGTGGACATAGCCTGCCAAATTTAAGAAACCAAAGAGAATCTGTTTAAACTGGAACAGCCTCTATGGATACTAAAGAGTGGTCGTTGGTGGCATTATGGAAAAAACTGAGATCGAACCAATGAGAACTTCAACAGGTTCAGTTCAAAACTTTGTCAGTCATTTGCTGTGTGATATCTATAATTTTATCCATAGATATAGCTGGACCTATTGCTATCCCTGACAAAATGAAAACATAGATATACATTGTCTACATAAAAGTGAGATATGAGACCATTGCTTATATGATATCATACAATGTCATTATTTTTAATTATTCATTTTGGTAGAACTACGAAGTGGCAAACGCTTTTTTCCTCCCCTCCCCCCCCCCTCCCCCAAGAAAGATAGGAAAAAACCCAGCTTAAAGCATTCCAGTTCCTTTGGCATTTTCATGCTGATAATAGGCTTGTTCAGCTTCAACACTTAGAAATGTTTAGAGCCAGGCCAGGAAGTTAAGGTTAAAAAAGGCAAATTTTGCCTTAGCACTCTGCTAAAGGACATTTGTTGCTTCTTATGTATTTCTAATTGCAATTTTTACTGTTCTTTCCAGCGTGGCTGTCTACAGCTCCACCACAAATTCTACACAGTGCAGAGCTGCTGTTTCTTACAGGTAACTGAACTTCTGTTTCATTACTATAGTAATTTTCTTGTTGTTTTCGTACTGTGTCCCCCGGTACTGCAGCTCACCTGTAATAATGCTTTCATGAGTGTCCTCCTTACATCTCTGCAGCAGGTATGACACAGTGCCACAGCAGTTTAAGCCATCAAAAAAGCCCAAGGTTACAGTGATGGTGGTACTGCAGTTCCACAGACTGTGCTAATGCTGCCACCAAAAACATGGTCTCACCTTGCCTCTGATGCATTTTCCTCACCTGTGCTCATTCCTCCCTCCGATCTCTGCTTGCCAATGCTAGCATTTATTTGGCTGACTGTTGAGCCAAACCATGCATTTATTTGATCTGACTGAAAATTAAACAAACCCCACAATTCCTCCATCAATATGTATGCATATGTACACATGCATGCCTTTGGAATTATTGTAGAAGTGCTACCTTAGGCTGCAGACACAGGTCATCAAACCGTAAATAGTTTGAGCTTTGTCCTGTTTCCTCTTCACAGAGTGCTTGGCACACACAAAGCACTAGACAAATAACAGCATTGCCATGGAAATGATCATAGCCAGTAAAGATGATTGCTATTATTCGTGCCTTCTGAAATTGAAGGCTCTACTGTAAGATCATTGTATTGGTGCTCCAGGTAAGTGAAAACATCATGTTATTTGATCATTGTCTACAGCTAAGACTTTAGTCTCTATTGCACATATTCTGAGCAGAGAAATGACAGGGGTGTTGCAGGTGCCTTTCTGTCAGCAAAGAAAATCCCTTGGTGTGCATGCTGCCCAGAGGCAGCCCCAGTGCCCGCACTGGCCTGTGACCACCGCACAGAGGTTGTGATCTCTGCTGATACCGATCTGTTACTGCCGCATGCCTGGGAGCGCTGGACAGCACAGCTTCTTTGTGCAGAGTTCCCTCTCTGTTCCCCATAGGAGTGGATGGTTCAGGCTCAGCTGAAAACCACTGCCTAAATAGGTGAGCAAACAAAGGCAGGCAGGATGTGGTCTTACTGTTCTAATTTTACATCAGGGTCTGCTGGCACAGCAGTGAGCATGAGTAGCTGGCGATGCCAATGGAAACATGCCAATATTGTCAGCTGCTGCATTGCCAATATTGGAGGGGAAGAGGGTGTAAAGCACTGGGTATAATTATGTGCATTACTGCCCTATTAACATGAAGTAGGTGTTTGGTACCTTCTATCTTATAATCTAGATTTTCCATGAGAATTTATGAATACGAAACATTAAAGAAGTGCCAGCGGAAAGAAGCGATCTTGAGAATTACTGATCGTATCGTATCCTCCACACAATTTTGTGCAGGGAGGGAACTCTGCAGACTTCACTGCTAAAAACCAAGGAAAGGAGTTGCTGTTATGCCCTCAGTTATTCTGCTGAGATAGCACAGGTTGTTCTGCCTTGTAGACTTGTAACATCTTATTACACAATACAGACAATTCCACATCCCATAAAGCAATGACACAGTTCATTGTTTCATGGTGTCCATTTGTTTTGTATCTAATTTCACCAATGGCATGCTAGAATAAATTTTTTTTTTAGTATATCAGCATTCATAACGTCTCTGCAAGGGGCTGTTTGACTTTCCTGCAAGTGTCGTCTGTTTTGCTCTATCTTCCGCATATTGTTTTCCACACACAGTTGCTATAGAAAGTGTCCTGTGACTTACCTAATCCTAACTCATTTTGCTGATACGCTACACAGTTCTGAAAGCAAAGTTCTGTTCTGATTCACCTGATTTTTGATTCTATGATATTTGGTAGCATTGTCAATACTGTAATTGCCTTGCAGGTATTGCAAGTCCCAGTAACTGTGACAGCTACATCACTTTCCACTAAAAAAAGGTGTGACTCTCACAGAGACTTGTATCTGCTGAAACAAGTCTGAAAATTCTTATTTTAACAGGATGCACTGTTGAGGATTACTGTAGTACCTCATAAAGACAATCTCATTTGATTCTCACTTGCTGGACAATAACATATGCATGCTTAAGTGTGTACACACACATACATGAGGGCTGTATGCATTGCTGCCGGATGACATGCTTGCCCTAACTTGCTGTGCTTAGTAACACAGGTTCAACACACTCTTGCTCCTACCAAGCTTGCCATGTTGTTAAATTTTGTGTTCAATTGCAGAACAGACCCAGCAGGGCTGTAAATAGAAAGCAAATTATACTGATTTCCCCAAAAGCTAAGAAGTTAGAGATTCTGGATGCAGATTGGTGTCTATAAGAAATGATGCTGTAAAGCGTGTTTGTTTTTGTCTCCTTTTGTTTTGATTTTTGTTTTTCTGTTCAAAGTAGGGAAGAAATAGCTGCTCCTCCATGTTTTCACATCCAGATACTCTTGCTTGCAGTGTTTTCTTCTAAGGCTTTTACTTTGCTACTTCATCGTGAATAAAAAAAGACTGAACAAGCTGGAGCTTTTTCCCTCTTAGAGATGAGACAGAGCTGTTTACTGCACTACATTTGAGTTAACTCTGCAAATTCACTGAAGGCAATAGGACAGCTAAGATGCCCTTAAGGGCATAAAAAGGCCAACAAACATTATAACTGGAAACGATGCATATGCTATTAAAATACCCCAGGGCTGCTCCTCAGAGCCTGTGTTTCTTTCAGATCTGGAGGTCAGAGTATGCTTGCATTTCTAGATAGAGCACCTTTCCTTCAAAAATCGTTGAGACAAAAATGTGGAAGGTCCGATTCCTATTTTAGGCTTTTTGTCTCGGTAGAATCCCATTTAAAAGTTCAGACTAATTGAAAGCTTAATACTCACGAATGCAGAACTGGCCTGTAATTGTCACTAAGACTTGTACTGTTCTGTCACTTCATTCGCTGAAGAACTTGCAGGATATTATGCTGAAGATTTACTACAAGCTTCATTAGCTTTTCGAAAGACACTAAATTCTTAATGTAGATTGGTGTGAATATAGCCATGATTTAAATACACTAGATTCATGCACTCATTTTGTTTGCTGGGAATTAGATGCATAGCTGAATATATTTGCCATGCAGAAAGGTTGTATTGCTTGCTAGAAGTCATTTCACAGAATCCCATATTTAAATTTAAAAAATATAATAAAAAGGGAGACAGCAGATTACTTATTTAGTTTATGTGTTCCTGATATTGTATTCCACGAAAAAAAAAAAATAATAAATTTGTATCAATTCCTTGTCTTAAAAGAACTGAAATTACACTTATAGCCGAATTGGACAAGGAAGAAAAAAGTGATACCAAAACCAGAGGTATTATTACCGTGTTATATACTCATTGTTTAGCAAGAAAGTTTCATTGGGATAACTTAGCATGAAATTCTTTTTTTTTTTTTTAAGAAATAAATGAGTCTGGGTGAGCCTGACATGTCGTTCCAAATCAACTGACCCCTGGCGACAGAAAGAACATTGGCTTACTCTCCTTTTTTTGTGTCAACTTTTTTTGTATTATGGACAACTCCTATATTGTGTTTTTCCCCCAATAATAATTTTTAATACTTTAATTTCTTGTGATTTTTTTTTTCCATTGCACACTTTTTCCTAGCTTGTTTACAGCGTTTCCTTGATTGATATGACAGATGAAAACAAACAAAAACCTGAACAATCTTGGTTTTGTAAGATCTGGGTGAGTTGTCTTGGCAGAGCTGAATCTGCAAAGAGGAGGAGAAGGGAAGAGTGTTTTAGAAATCTGTTAGGAGTCTTAGTTCCTAAAGGTCATGGACAATCCTGGTCTATCATCAGAGAGCGTTCCTGTGGTCTGCAGATTTTATTAGGTGCCTACAACTGCAAGACCTTAGGACCAAACATTAGTTTTGTACCCAGAAACACCTTCACATTAGAGAGCATCTTCATTAAAGTGTTTTTGCCACAGTAATAGTTTCTCTTGTGTAACTCATGAAATGCAGAAAGCTCGACATTAGACAAGGATGCAGTCCCACACTGCTCTTGACTGTGCTGGGTAAGATTATTCTAATGATGCAGAATTAAGTGGGCAAGTCAAAATGTTTGCATGCTCATTAGGAGGAAGTGGAATGGCTTCTGCATTGACTCTTGGAGAAAGCATTTCTTGCACCTTGCAGAATGTGGGGTAATTCTTTCATGCTTCCTTGCTAAATGAAGGGGCAGTGCTTTAAAGAGTGGCAGTAGCTGGTGTGCTTGCTAGCCTATTACAATGTTTTACCTGTCTCACTGTGACTGTGTTGGTCCTATCTGTTTTCAGACGAAGCTGTTCAATGCTTCTTTAACCAGCCACTAACCTTCTATAAGCTATCTACCATTTCTTCTGTGACACAATTGACTCTGTTGAGAAGTGAAGAGCCAAGCGATTCTCAAAGTCATTCCAGTCCAATGTATATCAGCCTGTCTCCTAACTTTTCCAAGACTTGGGTTTTTCTCTTTTGAAAAGTAAAGGGACATTCACACATGAATCTATAATTTTATTCCAAACCTCCAAATCCTCCAGATCCTGGGAGAGTTCAGACAAATGTTCTGGCTTATATTTTCACTTTGGAAGTCTCATTGTTGTGTGGGGTTTTGAAATGCTATCAAAAAGACATTTTGCTACTGAATTCTCACCCAGACAAAAACACAAATTGCCAGAAATTTTGTAAGAGTTTTAGAAAAAACGTTACTCTTCAATTCTTAAAACCTATGCAATTCCCAAGTGACCTCATTTCCCATGCAGGTGATATCCGTAACATTAAACACCTGTAAGCACCCTGATCTTTGTAAAGGAGGGTGCACAAACATTAATTGTAGACATTGAGTAACAACAGCATTAGTCATCTGTAAAAACAGAACTTGAAGCTTCCGTTTGTAACAGTATAGGCATTGGCTTTAGGTGGCAGGGGCACGAATAACTGTGTTATCCCAGTGAGGGAAAGTTCTCTAATTGAAATGATTCACATTGCACTGCATAGCTTTCTTAATATAATATTGCTAAGACTAAATTCCTTTGTAGTATTACTCCAGTGAGCTCTGTTCACTGAAGTTAATACTGGGAAAAATATACGATCCTGTTTGCTTTCGTTGCTCCACAGTAAAGAAACCAAGATATAGCAAGGCCTTTTTCTTCCCCACCACAATCTTTCTCTGGCTGGCAGCATGAGAGGGAAACAGAGAAGGTGCCTGACGAATACTCTTTATGGCATGCCAAGAGAGAATTCCTTAATCTTGTGGAATGAATGATGTGGGATATATGACACTTCTCAAAGTGGGAGTAAAGCATGTCACAGCTAGCTTACTTGCCAGGCAGGCAGCCTGGGGAGGGGTATATTTTCTTCCTCACCTACTAAACATACTGTGCATAAAGTGACTATTTCTCCCAAATATTGATCTGTATTCTTAACAGATTCTTACCTTCCCTGTCCTCTGTACTTTTGGGAAAGATAGTGTGAGTTAGATTTTAGCCTTAACTATTTCTAGTTTATTGAGTATTTCTATTAACTCCACAGAGACCTACAGAGGCTATTTTTTTTTCATGAGGATTTTTTCAGGCAAAAACCACCGCTGCACATTCTAGATAACATACATGCACCAACTATGAAGGTTTAAAAATCATTAGACTTGCTCTGCAAGGTGCTATAGTTGGTCTGGGAATGCACAGTAAATCAAAAACATTCCTATTGCATCAGAATTCCTGCACAGGAGCACAGGTGTGCAATAGATAAGTCAATGACAGCGAGACATCTACCAGCCACGCTCAAAGTGACAATTCTGGTCAGACTGTCTGATCTCTGAAAACTCTGAAGAAATGTCCAGACACAATTTTTTTAACAGAAAAAGAATGTGTCCAGGGAAATCTGGGTATGTGCTAACCTGGTACAGAACTTAGTGTCTCCATAAGAGAGGCAGAAGCAAAGGCTGGCTGAACATTCTTGGCTTTTATAAACTAGAGCTTGGGAAGAGCCATGATTTGAAGCCATGATGCAGGGCTTCCCCTGGGAAACAGGAGACAGGTGGACTCCACTGAAACAAGGGAGAATTGCATTTGCTGGTTTATTTTTTGCTTTTCTCATATATTTACAAGATTATGAGCATACATATACATGACAGGGCTATTAACAGAAACATAATAGCATGGGGTTTGCATGTCTGATTTATAAGGGTGATGGGATCAAATCTCATCACTTCTCTAAATTAATCTGGGTTAGGGATTCCTTTGAGAAAATGTAGGTTTAAACTAGATTAAACAATTGAATCAATTTAAATTTCCTTGTTCATGTTATTATATTTCCACAAGACAATTTATTATCAGCAAATGCTCTCACAGAGAACATGGCAAACAGCTGTAAAGCTAGAGAGAGGCATTACGCATGTAGGAGGCGTCATTTTAATTGCACAGAATAACATTATCACTTTCATAGCAGTAGAAAGGTGCCTTAGCAATATACACAGTCTGTGGTCATTGCCACCATAAAATGCAACCTTCACACGAGTTCTGTGTAAAGGAAACCTAACTGTTGAAACGAATACTGTTACAGTATGACAACAGTGCAAGAAGATGGATGATATGGGTGTGAACATCAGAAAGACCTGGGTTTTACTCCCACTCATGTCATACACATTCTGTGCAGCTTGATGCATGCCCTTTCCCCCTCTTTGTACCTTTGCTGCTTTTCACACCAGCTTCTTGGCTTGGCTATTCAGAACAGCAGGCCCCCAGGACAAGGACAAGGTCTGTTGCCTCCCAAATGTTTGCAAAGCAATGCAACAAAAACAGTCTTTCAGGTTCATGACAAAACCTTTCAGTGCTCTCATAAAGGAGAAATGCTAGTACTTGGTTGTCTCCCAGGTGATGGGATTTCAAGCTCCTTTTGCCAGAAATGCACATGATGTAGCTTGACTTTCTTTTTCATGAGTTACCAATGAAGGCTTAATATTTGTTTTTCACCTGTAACAGGAAACTACTACAGCAGTAATTCAGACATTCTGGCACAGCCTTTGTCTATTTTCAATTGTGGAAGGTAGAAATAGACCTCAAGAAATTAATCTAGGGGTCAGAAAAAACCTTTCAAAGTTTGCATCTTAGATCCGGTTTCTTCTTCCCTGCTGTGAGGTTACATGCGCTGAAAATAACTTACTGGGAGCTGAGAGATGCTTCATGCAGTGATGACGCTCTCAGGATGCCATGACTCCCAGCTCCATATATGCCTTTCAAGTATGAATCTGCAAGTTACTATGTGCACTTGTCCAACAAGCTGTTGCCATTGGGGTCAAGTACCCCTCTCCTCAAACACGCTCAGCAATATCAAAATGATGCTTTTTTCATCTGTGTTTATCAGTCTCAATGATCTCCACTGGCACCAAAGCTTTCTTAGACTCCTAGCTAGGAAATTTTTCCTTTTGTATATATAGCAGAAACTGTGATTCTAGGTACTGTTCAAGCTCCTTACTTCCCTCTAAGCATTGAGAGTTACCTACTGCCTTCCACTGAGCAGCTACCTTTTACATATTTGAAGATTGTTAATAAGTTTGCTCCTCAGTCCTCTTTTGTCTATATTAAAATAGTCCAATTCTTTGAGACTTCCCTCCAGGATCAGCTTTTTAAGACTTCCAGTACTTTTTGTTGCTCTCAGGACTTTCCCTAATTGCTCATTCCTCTCTTGAGTTCAGTGACCAAAGTGAATCAGTCCATTTTCCAGTTTGAGACCTCAACAGTCAGGAGGAGTGGAGAAATTCTTTCACATATCTCACCTAGCCAATTTGTACATTTCAGCACAGTACTTGCTTTTTCACACCAGTATGGCATTGTCCATTCTTAGTCAGCTTGAGCTCTTCCAAAATTCCCAAGGCACTTTTGTGCAGGTCTTTTGCCATGTTGTATGACCTCCATTTGGGGGTTTATTCTTACCGAAGTATTCCTACTGCACTGAATCCTATTGTTTTCAGACTATTTATTCAATTGAACAAGTTACTTCAATTGATCAAGATCCCCTACCGTTCTGTGATTCAGTGATCTAGGTGAACTTGCTTTAGCAGGGTGTTGGACTGGATGATCTCTAGAGGTCCCTTCCATCCCCTGCCATTTTGTGATTCTGTGCTGCTAATCCTGCCAAGGTGTCAGTAGAACTTTTTCTACAAATTTGGTAGCCACACTCAATATCCAAAACCCAATGAAATTAGTGAATAGTATGAGTCCTGAGAAGGGCATCCGCTGAACTACTTTCCGTAATTCTTTCTCTTCAACAATGAAGTGACAGTAATTCCTCTTCTAGTATTTTTTTTTTCCAAGCAGATATGAGTCTACCTTACAATAGTTTTGTTTTAGCTCGCTTACGAGAAATCACAAGAGACTGTGTTGAAAGCCTTGTTCAAATCAAGATATGTAATATCTATTGTCCATAAGACCTGCTACTTGTCAAGAGACGGAAATTAGCTTGGTTCAGCATGATTTGTTCCTGGCAAATATTTCTTGGACTCTACTTATCATTTCATTATTTCCCATACACAAAAGAAAACTTTGTTTAATTATTTGTTTCAATGTATTTTCAACAATTCGAGTTAAGCTGTTTTCTCTGCCTATCTTCCTCAAGCTGCTTTTCTTCTTCTTTAAAAACAGGTGTTGCAATCACCTGTCATTGGTGTTACATTCCCCAGGTTCTGTGGGAAAGGAACCCTCATGACTCTAGGACTGTTTCCCACGTGCTCCCAGTTGGTTTCTGTCTGGCTGACTGGAAAATAACTGACTTTCTGACTTGCAGTCTGTTCTGTTCTTTGTGTTATTTAGCCTTAAACTGCTGTGGCTCTGCAGCTTTCTTTCCAATGTCTTCTTCTACCTGCTCATGCAATTATCGATGTTTCCCCATCACCTTGTATTGCCCAAAAACTCCCATTTGTGACAATTACTTTTGGATTTATATCGCTGACCTACCTCCTTACCTTACTGACACACCTGAGTCCTCTCTTCCCACTTTTTCTCCTGGCCCCACTGGTGCTCAGCAGTTCTTGAAAATTCATCCAAGCCCTCCTGCTGACTCCACTCTCCCAACCACACATTAATTTCCAGTGTGCCAGAGTCAATGCCTTTGCCTGGAAGAACTGGACCCTGTCAGAGACCCTGACTCCTTCACTGTTACTCCCACCACTGTGCAGCTGGATTTTACTTGCTGATGGTCTCACCTGACAGGCCCATTAACACAAGTGCAAAGGAGTGGTAGAGAGTCTCAGTGAGATGGCCAAGTGAGTTACAGCAACCTTACCGCACCATCTTGGATTTGGGTTTTTGGTGGGCAGGATGTCTCCAGGGGTATCAGGCTGAACAGCAGAAAGAGGCCTCTTAATCTCCTTAGCATAGAAAAGAATCACCAGCCATAAATGCATTTTGTTATCTCTTCAATGTGATAGTTTTAAGATGGACTTCGGTTGGAATGATTTGTAGTTTAAGGTTTCATGGTTCTGATTACTTGATTTCAGACAGTTAATATTTCAAGAAGTTGATGCATTCTTCATTCAAAACACTTTATATGTCTAGCACCAATTGAATTCAGCTTCATCCAGGATCATTTAGCACTTCTGCAAGCTAGACCACAAAATATCAATTCAGATACTGAGAAACTAGGAGCAGGGAATTTGTGGCCACTTGAAAAAATGTCATTTAACAAGGTGTAGTTTAACTGACATCCAGCATCATAGAAGAACTATGTGGCAAATGAGGGATTGAATATGTTCTTAAGGCAAGGCTCAGCTGTTTTAACCAAGAGCTCATCCTTTTTCACATGGTCCTGTACTGTCATTTACTACATGTCTTCCATTTGCTGAAACAAATGTGAAAAAGCTCCTGTAGACAGCAGCCTTCTTCACTATGTAGTCCTGACACAGCTCCAGAGAAGCTCCACCCTGAAAAATAAATGTGGCAGAGATCCCATGGAAAGAAAAATATGCAATTATATGCTTTGCATATGCATATGCAAAAGAGATGAAGGAGAAAATAACACTCCTCATTATGTAGCATTGATTTTGCAACCTAGTCCCCATCTAAGGCAGATTTCACACGTGCAATTATCTAGCTTTTAAAAAAGTAAACAGTCAAAAGAAAAAAATCAAATCCCCTTCCATCATGCAGCATCATATTGTTGTAATTGTCATTAGGGCCTTTAACTTTGCTGCAGAGCTCCCTGCCACTCTGAGCTAACAGGGAAACTGGTAAGAGCAGTGGGTTGTCAGCTGTGCGTGGACAGGAAGAATATTAGACAAATTTACTTTGTCGGAGGATTCGCAGGTATTTGCTGACAGAATAGGACTGGTGGCAGGGGAGAAGCGGAGGTGGGGAAGCCAGAAACCTGTGGTTTTGTTAGAAGGTCTGAAATACATAATTCTTCTTGTTCTCTTCTAGCACAGCCCATTCAGCTTCCTACTACCCCATCTTTCCTTGTCCTAGTCTTCTTCACGACTGCCCTTCCTTCATCCTAGTCTTTTTCCACTCATTTCTACTTCTCCCCTTTCCCTCCTCCTCTCTTTTATATCCTCTCATTTGATCCTTGTCCCAGTTTGAGCATACCATGTCACAATCTCCTCCACATTCCTTCCCACTTGTCCCTGCTGTGGTCTCTTTGGCCCGTGCTTTACCCTGACAGTCCCGCTTTTCTTTCACTTCTCAGCTCTGTTTCCTTTTAGTCCCCTCTCCAGGAGTGTCCCTGCCCTTGTGTCTAAGAGCCAGGTTTGCCAATCAGATATTTCAGGAGCCCTATGTACAAGCTTACAACAGC
The DNA here is from genome assembly GCA_013401255.1 of Urocolius indicus. NCBI lineage: Eukaryota > Metazoa > Chordata > Aves > Coliiformes > Coliidae > Urocolius > Urocolius indicus. Next base: position 62,828 of record WBNH01004809.1, on the reverse strand, counting down.
TTGTAAGCTTATCTATTAACACTACCTCCCTCACTTCAGCTTTGCTCACTCATCTACTCCTTTGGGACCAGATGACTTCTGATATGTCACTATTCTGACCCAGCTCCACCAGTCACCTCTTTGGAGTGTGTCTGGACCACAAGCACTGCCAATGACTGCAGATTCATGCAGTTATTCCCCAAGCAAACTTTGTACTCCCTAGTCCACCTACTGTTACCTCAAATGTAAAGTGCTCAGCTACAAACTTTACTCAGAAGGTGAGTAAATACGAGGGAGAACAGGCATCTATCTGTATCTATATGCATATCTGTATCCCTGACTATGGTCTATAGACAAACACTAGTACAAGCAAACAAAACCACACTTGGCAGTGTCATTACTCTTTCCACAGGCAATCCTTCTTTTCTACTGACATCTCTGAAAATCCGTCTTGACCCGAAGTTTGAGACAGCCAACAACATCCTAGCCCTAAATTTTGATTTTAGTTTGACATTGTGCAGCATATCACAGCTGGAAAGGAAAGCTTTTATTAAGAGAAGTGGCTTTTCTGTGGTGCACAGAATACTTGTTTCAAAACTAGGTATATTCCATCATAAGAAAGGGATCACGGAAGCTCAATATAGTTGTGCTTAGAGAGGTTATTAATGGTGATTTTGAGGTTTTAAAAGTGTAGTATTTTTTCTTTCACTTTCCCCCTTAATCTTACCATGCTGGACTAGTTTCTTTCTCAGAAATCTACGAGATATTGCATCATATTTTTTAATTCCCTAAAACATTTCCATCAGCTTTTTCACAGAAGAGGTTCTGTATTTACATATGCATATAGAATGCATGTGGACATATTTTTACCTTGTGCTTTATCAGAAAGAGTGACATTCCTTAGCACTCTCTGTGCTATGCTCTCTGGCATAAGGATGGATGTGAAAGACACTAAGATGCAGAGAGAATGGTTTCCCTTTGTAGCACATCCAACCTCCAGCATCAAAAAGTCATGACTCGAGCCTCTCAAAAGTCAAAAGTTTACACTTGTTACTTAAAAAAAAAAAATAATCTATATTAGAGGAGTTTATATTTAATGGGTATTTATAGCATGGCCACTACATGTTTTTCAGACCACCTTCTACAACCCTATGCTTTTAAATATTAGATGAGACCTTCCTGTGGTCTTTGGATACTTGTGCTTAGTGCTTTGAGGAAGAAACAAACTTGTGAGATTGAAGGTTGCTCACACTTGATGGACACACCACATCAGTAGTGAGAAAGTCAGAAAGCACTCACAAAGAAACTCTCACAAAGATACGAGATGTCACAGATGTGTTCAGCAGTCTACGAGCGAGTGTGCGCAGCTATAACGTAGGTGCGATGCACGAGACCAGATGCCCATGTATGTGTGGCATGCAGACACAGATACAGTCACTGCCTCTGTGTTGCTCATGTGCATGAGAGACCTTGAGGCATACACATCTCATCCAGTGAATATACATAGGAACGCCTGTCTGGGAGTGTGTTCAGTACATCTCACACACAAGTGTTTCTGCGTGTATGAGCAAGTCCCAGGCATATATTTAAGCAGAGTCCAACTTTCAGTCCTGTTTTTGCGGGGTCTTTGTATGCAGCACTGAAGTATCGGTGTGGGTGGAATTCACAAAACAGGGGGGCAGGGTTTGTTGGCCACATGCAGATGTGTATTTTCGGGGCTTGCATGTATAATACAGTTAGAAGTATAAGTGGTGAATATAAATGATATATTCAACTGAGAATCGAATATTGACATTGGAAAGTGGCACTAGATATTTCAGTATATAGACCTGGGGATTTGCATAAAGTTCTGCGTGCGAGAAAGACTTGAAGAAGAAGGACTGAATGTGTTTCCTTTTTTTTTTTTCTAGCAGAGGAGCATTTTAAGCTGGTAGAGTGTTGGTGGAGTGACAGGTTTCATGTTATGGGAAGAGAGCAGCATGGCTCACGCCTGACTGTGCCACCACTGGCAGGCTGTGCCAGGAGGGTGGAAACGTCTGTCCTGTGGTGTGTGTATAGCAGGGATACCTGGTCATTCTCACCTCCATTTGGGACCATCACTTACAAATCATCTGGATTTCCTCCGGAACTGACTGGGCACCTGTTGAGAACAAAGCAGCAGCTTAAGCCAGCCAACACCATATTAAGAAACAAGCAGCAAGCAAAGTAACTCAGGGAGGGCTTGTATGTGGTGAGCAGCAACAGGCAGTAAATTACACTTGTCATTTGAAGGGCAATTACTGCCTGAACATTGGCGGGGTGGGGGGAAGGGTATGGGAATATGTGTAAACACTCCTGCATAAGCAATTCATCCTGAACAGCTGATAACTTGTGGCAGTACACAAAACAGATCCTAGCACCCACACAGGCTTCGCTGTGCTGGTAGGGAACTACCTAGAACTTGCATCTGCTTAAGGCAAGGAAAGGCCCGCAGCACTACCAGTGCTGGCTGTGCAGCAAGCCACATGATGGGAAAACTACTGGGAGTTTTCTGTTAGCAACACCTTCACGTGGGATTTGTTTCAATGACTGTGGTATCACTCCAGTGTAAGCTGAGAAAAAGCAAATGACCCTGCTTGTTGGTGTGGAATGGCATGGCTGAGGTTCCCAGGTGAGATGCTGAGGCCTCTCTTGATAGGGTTGGGTACAGATGGGTATTTCGGTAAGATTTTTTTAATCTTGAGGTCAGCCTTCTTCCCTGCTTTTTCCTCAGTCATGGCCTGGTGACTCTGCTGTCTCATTCCCTACTGTCCTCTTTTTCTGAGAGCAGAGAGGGCTGAGGAATGAGAGCTTCACAACCTTGTGTAGAAATCTGGCTTGAGCTTGCTCTTCTTAAAGCCAGTCTCTGTGTTGGGTGCTCTGAGGGCAGGTGTCTCTGCTGTGGAGGAAAGAAATACTGTTGAAGCACGCCTATGTACCATCAGGCTCTCCAAATACTACTCTTCAGTGGATGCAGGTGGTTGTAGGCTTCCAGCAAGGCCACAGCTGGACGCTGGTGTCGGATGTGCTGCTGACAGAGGGTATGTGTATCGCTGACCTTGATGTGTACATCTGAGTACAATGCCAAGGGTGCGTGCGAGCACTGTCAGCTGGGAAATGTTTGCCCGGAAGCTCCCGTCGCCAGGAGCCCCCAAGCAACCAAGGCCAGCCATATAGTTTTACCTCGACCCTGTTGCCCAGAGTCCCAACACCCAGCCAGTCATGGGTGGCCCCTATCCACCCGTGCTTGTGTCAGTGGGCAACAGGCACTGAGGTACCCTACGGTACCAGCACGCAGAAGGTTCTAGAAGAGCAGTCGGTGCCCTACACGTACAACCTGGGACAACCTCGGCACAGGGGTGCTTCACCCGCACCGTGCCGCCCGCTGCCTGCCCACCTCGGTGCGTGGGGACTGCGGCTGCGAGCCAGGCGCAGGGGCACCCGCGCCACAGGCACGGTCCTTCCCATCCCCCCCCCCCCNCCCCCCCCCCCCCCCCAACCATGTGCGGTCTCGGTTGTGTGTGTATGCGGACGGGGGGGAGCGAGGGGGCGGACACAGTGGAAATTTCCACTCCCTGCAGCAGCCACAGCCACAGCCGCGGCGGCGGGAAGGAGGAAGGCGGGCTCAAGCCCCTGAGCCGCCGCAGGGGAGAGGCGGCGCTCGCGGCCCGGCCAAGCCCGTCGCGGCCCGGCCGGCTTGTGCCCGTTCCCCGGCGGCAGGGTGTTCCCTCCCCGTTCCCCCCTTTCCCCCCCGGGCCGGGGCGGCGGGGTATCCCGCCAGCGGGCGGGCGGGCGGTGGCGGCCCCNGAGGCGGCGCTTGGCGCAGGCAGGGGGCGGTGCGGCGGAGCCTGCGCAGCCGCCGGCGCCCTTTAAGCCGCGCTGCCCGCCCGTCCGTACGGGTGTCTGTGCAGCTTGGGAGCCGCGGCCAGCAACGCCTGCTGCCGGGGACGCGCCTTCCTCCTTCTCCGGTTCCCCCTCATCTCCGGCATCGCCGCCGCCGACCCCCCTTCCCCCTCTTCCCCACCCTCTGCCCTGCCGCATCCCCGCTCCTCCCGCCACAGCCAGATCTAAGATGCCCCGCTATGAACTGGCTTTGATCCTGAAAGCCATGCAGAGGGTGAGTGAGGGAGGGGAGACGGGAGGGAGGGAGCCAGGTGGGACCTGACAGCACCCTTTTCCCCCCCCCCCCCCCGAGTTTGCGGCATCACCGCCGCCGCGTGCCTGCCTTCCCCGGGCGCCCGGCGGGGCAGGGGGGCGGCGCGGCCCGGCTCGCCCCTTCCCCCGAGGCGAGCTGTGCCCTCCCCTCCGTGCTCCGAAGCGGAGTTGGCGCAGCGTGCTTCGGGCTCTTGTGTGTGTGTGTGTGTGTGTGTGTGTGTGTGTCTCTGCCCTTTCTCCCCTTCCTCTTNCCCCCCCCCCCCCCCCCCCCCCCCTTCCCCCGCTCCTTTGGAGAGTTAGCTTAGTTACTCCCTTAGAGCCGCAGTCTCTTTCTCTTCCCGCCTCCCCTTTGGTCCGCAGGTAAGCAGATCCTACACCTGACTAAACAGATGCATTTCTCCGTCTTACCTTCTCCCCTCCTCACCCCCTTGCCTGCTGCGAGCGAACTTGGTCCCTTTCCCCTGCCTCTATAGCTTAGCGCCGGCGCGTCCCCCTCTTCCTCTGCAGCACCAAGCGCTTTCCATTGCCATGTGCTTCCCTCCCCCGCCAGCACCTGCGGTGGCTCCGCTGGGTACCTTGCAGCAGCCCCATGCTTAGCTCCTCTCGCCTCAGTCAGGCCTTGCGGTGAGGTTTTGACAGGGGGAAAGCAAGGACTCGCTTCGGCAAGCTTCCCTGTGTGGGGTGACAGCTCCCTGGCTTTTCCAGATCCCCTTTATACCAGGGTACTCTGTAGATTTATTATTTTTTGTTTTTTTTAATTTGTTTTTTTGGTCCTGCCGTTGCTAGCACCAGTTGAGCTCTTGCTGGTACATCTGGCCGTATCGCCCACGGGAAGGGTAGCTGGCCGTTGCCGCTGTTTTTTGGCGGCATGGTGATAAGCCGGGGTGTGAGCGAGTCGGGTTATAGATGCTCTTTCTGTTTCACAAGGGCTGGATCGATGTTGGAGGTTTGTGTACTCGTGCGTAAAAAATAATAAAATGGAAGTATCCCTGTGAAGACGGGGACCCTTCGTTTAGTAAATAACAGCCCATGCTCGCCCTTCCCTAGTACCTTCTATAGCCTTTGTTTATCTGCTACTTTCCAGCTTAATACGTAGTGCTGGTGATGGAATGTAGCAGTACTTCTGCTAGGCTATAACCCTCCTGTTCTGATGCAGCGTGGACACGCTTGCTCTCGCATTTAACCTTCATTTCAATGAACACCTATATTTGTCATAGGATAGCAGAGAGCGAAAAAGAGTTGCTGTGTTTTGTTTTGTAGTTAGCGGAGCTTGTCTTCGTGTATTACATGTGCTACATATACTAGTACATTTCCATTCATTTTACATGTACCATCCACATGTCAGGGTTGGCTGCCTTTTATTTTTTTTTTTTGGTTTTTTTTTTAACTTGTCTTAACTGCAGAAGCTGTAGTTGACTTCTCAGGTGAGTCCTCTAGTGGAGAAATACAGCAATAGGGGAGGAAAAAAAAATCCGGTGACATTGCTGCACCGGCTCACGGAGCAGCATTCGCTTGGACAAAACACGCTGCTTTCGGGTTGTCAACGTGTGCCTCTCAATTTATTTCCCCCTCCCACACACACCCGTCCCCATCAGAGCGTAAGCCAGAGGCAAGTGGTTGAGATGTTTTTTTTTTTTTTTTGAGTACGTGCTGTTAACGTGGGAGATGCATTATGCTATGCATACGCTATAAATGCAGAGCAGGACAGAAGGCGCAGCAAATCTGACATAATACTGAGACATGAATAAACTGACTACTCTGAAAGGATGCCATGGAGCGCTGTCTGGCAGAAAAGATTTTTTTTTTTTCGTTCCTAGGATCTGAGCACAGACACACAGGGATAAGCTTTCAGCTCTAAGATGCTTGTAATGAGCATCAGTGCACTCGCGATTTAACATCTGCAACCTTCTCCTCTTTGAAGTTTGACTCTCTAGTACATTCTTTCCTGACAGATGTATCTTAAGCTGTTTTTTGTTTTTTTTTTTTTTTATCTCTGTGAATATGTTAAAACATTTAAGTTCTGTTTCAGGTGTACTGCTGCTTTTCACCTACCTTTAGTATAACTCTCTAGAGTCTGTCTATAGATGCCGTTTTTATTGTTGCTGTTGACAATACACCAGATGAAGGTGCATTTTTGTGTGCCAGAGTCTTGCCATTGCTGCCTTTCTTGTGTAATGAAAATACTTGAAAAAAATTTCTGCAGTGTTACATGCTATGTGATGCTGCTGAATCCTGGCAAAGGGTTGCTCTAATGACCCCCTTAACAGTGCAGAACCTCAATTGTAAGACTAGCTTAAATTAGTCAAAACGTGGAGACCCGAATATGGCGCTAATAAAACAGTCTGAAATTACGAAGTGACTGCATAACTCTTTTTGGAAGAAGTTGGAGAGATCATATATGATCCTAAATAAATTACGTTGCTTCTTAATGCTTAGTGCTTCCCGATGAAGCTACCCTGTGTAGGTAGCTTTCTGCCATGCCAGTCCCTTGGTGTGGTGGCTGTGTGCTCTGGTGCCTACTTTAGCCAGAGGCTTGAGCAAGTGCTGACTCTTCTCTTGATGTCTCTGTAATCCCTCCTCATCTCTGACAGCTCCCCTGCCTTGCAAAAAAAAAAAAACCCAAAACAAACCCAAAGTAAGCTCCTGCAGCCTGGCTTTCTTGTGTTTCAGGACTGTCCTTAACTGCTCTGAGCTACCTGGCAGCTTGAGTGCAAACCTGCTCAGAGCTGAAGTCTGGCAGACTTTCGTGGCACTCTTCTGAGGCAAACTTTGTGATTCTGTGGGGTTCCCCGCACCTGAAACTGTCTTTAATAGTTACCTTGGCACTTCTGTAGAGCTGGACAGACTAAATCCCTCAAATCCATTTTTTGTTGTTTTGAACTTTGTTGCTTCCTAGCACTGCTTGTGGGATTGTATGTATTGTTGGGGAGAAGTATTCTTTTCTTGCATGTAACTTTCATTTGTGAACCTCGGAGTCTGTTGTGGAGCTGGTGTCCTCCCTACCCAGCGAGCCTCAACGTGGTTACAGGGTGAGCATGACCCCTCAGCCCTGCCTGATGCTACTGCATCCCCTTGCTTCTTGGTAGATTTCCTCAGAGCCCCTTCAGGTTTCCTTTTGTATCTTAAAAATGAAGCACCTAAGAGCTGTGGGGGTTCGAGGGAGGCAAAGGGAAGATGTTTACTTTCAAACTTTGTCACCTGTTGCCTGTGTGTACTTTTCACCAAAGCTAGTGACTTGATTCTTAAAAGTCAAAACCAAGCAGCCATTCTCTGTCCCGTTTTGTAGGTAGTGTGATCGGGTAATTGACTTGTAGGAGAAATACTGTATTTGTAAATTGCCTCTGGACAGAATCCTTGATCAGCAGAGACCCCTGTTAATGGCTCTTAGGAAAACAATAATTAAAAAAAAACCCTAAAAGCACCCTTTTAAGTAAGCAACTTCTCTGTGGTATCACTTTATTTGAAGAGTAGCTGCAGCCAGAGACTTGGCTGGTGTTACTTTGTGAGTATAGGAAAGGAAAGGTATGAGGTCAGTGAAGTAACTGGAACTTCTTAGGGTGGAAATAATGAATTTTGCCCGTTTGTGTGGCTTTCCACACCCCAACGTGCAAATAACAATTAGTACGGTGTGCCTGGGGAGTTGGATGCCAGATTTGTTATCAGTAGTAGTCAGATGAATGTGGACAATGTGTTGCTCACCCTCAAGAGCCCAAGTCAAAGACTACAGTTGTGGTGAAGGGAGAGGTGCAAAATGACAGCACGGCTGTTTGTGCTCTGAACTTTATTATGCCTTGCAAAAGACGAATTTCTAATTATTTCTGACTTTCTCCCAGGAGAGTCATCTTTGGCTTTCATCAGGGAGATGGTGGCAGAGCAGGACCTTCAGCAGGAAAAGGGTAGTGGCCAGCTAGTGAATTAACAGGAGCTGTCGCTTGCTGGAGAAAGGAGAGCTCTTCAGGGAGGCTTTCTCTTCCTGCCCTTCTAGTCCTGCTGAAACTCCCCTGAGAGGCCGGGGAAGGAAGCGGGAGGTGGGGGGGCGGGGGGGGAAGGGAAGGAAGAGCTGGAAATGGCTTCCTATTGCTCTGATGCTGTTTTGCAGACTGACCACAGGGCGGCAATGCGAGACACCTTCCGAGGAAAATGGGCAGCCTGGGGAACCTAGGACAGTGAGAGAAGGTGGTGGGACTCCCATGCTTTTCTTGCTGCCGCTCAACTCTTGCGAGCTGGGACACCTGTCTTCAACAAAACAACGTTGTAACTGGAGCTGAAGTGAATGAACAGTTGGAAAATACTTTATATTAGAGCACGTCACAAAAAAAAAATGAGGAGGCATGTCAATATTTCATCAGCAGCATACTCTTCTCCCCCACCTCACCTGTAACAAAGGACAAACACGTAGTACATGTCATAGTCTTAAAAACTAATTACCTTGTTTCAGCAAATACGCAGACTAGGGGACCCATCTGCCCTCCTCTGTAACACTACAGAGAATCTGGACGCTCAGTTTGGCTGATGTGTTCACACAGTGAAGTTTCCCTCCAGCATCTGTTTGCTGACTTTGGAGTGAGTTGCCGTGTCTTTAAAATTTGCCTACCTGCTGTGGAGATCATTAGCTATTTTAGGAAAGCCAAAGTAATGGGCAGTACTGTTGCTTGACATCTTGCACTTAATTGCTGTGTAGGCAGCTACGGCAATTGGGCTTTTGATATCTTAGTTGCTAGGAAGAAGTGAGAGGAGAATGAAGAGGGCAATAAGCAGGCAGATACTGGTTTTATTTTCTCTCCTTTCAGGTGAACCCATCTGTTCTTAGAGTTGAATTATCCCCACCCCTCTCCCCTGCTTAGCAGATGAAAATTGTACAAAAGTTTTCCTCTATTTTCTTTGACTTTTCAGTAGGCTGAAACAGGCTCATCGTATTATTACCCCTAGCAGGGAAGGAGCCTTCTGTCAGAGGTGGTGCTGGAAAGAAGACCAAAGAGTTGGAACTGAAAGACAAGATTGGAAAATCACAAGATTTGGCATTGACTCTGCCGTAGGAGTCAGCTCTTTGTCTTCTGCCTAAAGGATTTCTGTAAAAATAACTGGGTTTTGAAGCGTATGATACAAACAGCATTTGACCTCTCTGCTAACGTTTGCCACTTTTTAATCTTCAGAGTGGACCCCTTCTGAGTTTTTGCCAAGTGTGAGATATGTGCCTGGACTGGGTATGGGGAGAGGTGGAAGATTATTCTCATCTATGAAATAGTTTAAGCCTAGTTGTTAGCTAGGTGAATTTGGCAAAATTGTCCGGAGTACATGTTGATGGCAGGAAGAAGGGACTCGAAAGCCTCTTGGTGTATAGATGCTTCTGCAGTATATCGAGTGATGTGCTTGAGTGAGTGTGTGTAATGGGATGCCGTGGTTAACTCTGCTGCTCTTGTTCCCTAAGCTGTAGAGCTGCAAGCCTGAGCGCTGAGGCAGGACTGTGAGCAGGTCATTGTGTCTGTGCTAGAGCTGGCAGTGGGAATTGGCTAGCCTCTCTTCAGTGGACAGGAATGGTGACTTAACTTTTAAGATAACACTTCATCTCTTTGCCCCTCTTGACTTCATAGCAAAGGACTCTTCTCTCTTGATTGTTTATTTCTCTTCATTTGTTTACTGTGTGTATGTATACATGTGGATGCATAATGTATACAAACAGGGAGATGCTTGTAAACTTCAACAAGAGAACACGTTGTCTATCCTTCAACTGTTGACAAGGAAGGATAATGCTATTTTTTTCACAACAGGTTATTAATCTCTGTTGTTAAAACACTCAAAAGTGACCAACTCTTTTAAAGGTGACCATTGCATCACTTAGAGTAAATGGTTAAATTAATTCAAGTGTGCATAGGTTCACCTTCTTTTAATGTATCATACATACCGTATTTTGTAATGATGGAAGTTCTTACTTTCTTTACATGTTCTTTCAAGAGCTGATTTCTCCACTTGTTCCAGAGCTGTAACGCTGTCAATTTCCACTCAAAAATTACTTTGGTGGTTGTTGGTTATTGATCGAGTAACTTATTTTCCTTTTTGTCAGACTCCAGCCAGAGCAGGCTCCTGATTTTTTGAGCCACAGCTGCCCGGGCTGCTTCTTCTACGAGTCTGTGGCAATGTAAGAGTTGCTTATGTGGAAAGAGTTGTTTGATAGAACTGTATGTACTGGCCTCTGTGCTGCTTATCGAAGGGCATGAGGAACCACTGGGCACCAAGTTTTTCCCTTCAAAACCACCTGCCCAGTGAACTAGCAGGAGTGTCTGGTGTGCTTTCTGTAGAAGAGTTGAAAAGAAGGTGAAAGAGGAGGGGAAAAGTAAAAGAGAAGTCAGATAGACAAACTAGAATTAGTTATGTAGAAGTGGAACAGGAACGATGGGAAGTAAAAATGTGGAAAGTAAGATCTGCGGAAGTGAAGAGTCTGTACTGTGGGAGCACTTGTACAAATACCGGTGCTGGAAATGAGACAGTAAAGAAAATATATCACCCCTGGTGAGAAGAGGGGAGGCAAAAAGAGGCAGATGGTGTAAAGGAAGGGCTATGAACCTAGAAATATATTTGTGAGAAACTATATAGGAACTATTGTTCTGATGTTGCTCACTTATTTTTTTTTAAATCCCACTTTGTTCACTTTGTGCTCTAGTTGAGCAAATAGCTAAGGAATAATAATTAAAAGCAGAGCTACACCGAGAGCATGGACATGGGAGGGGAATGTGTTCAGCGGAGTTGATGTCTTTGAGACTACTGGAAAAGTAAATCCATGTTTGATAGCTTTTAATATAGGTAATTGCAAAACGTGATGTAGAATAGCACTAGTTATTCTATAACCAAAATAGCTTTATTTAAGCCTGGCTTTGGTGTCTTAAACCAAGAGGGATTATAAATCTCGCAAGAGCACCCAGCAGATTAGGAAGCCTGGAGGGCCTCAAACTTAAATTCTTGGGTCATGTATGCCTCTGAAACTTCCATCTGTTAATAAAACTCGTAATTTTTTTTTCTTGTAAAGATTGGAGACAGCCATTAATGTGATGAGAACTTGGTGAAGTCATAGATAACTTTAATGGGTCTGATTTTATTCTTTCACGTCCCTAGAAATTCTAGGAGGAGCTTCTTCATAGAATTTTGCCCAGTTGCATGGTCACTGACACTCCGCTACTCATTTCTCATTCCTCAAGTAACTTCTGAAGTCTGTGCTCTCCTAGCCAAAACCCTTTTCAGATGGGGTAAACCAGCATGTTTTTCTAGGGTAGGGATATGCCAGTTATATCAGTTACGGTTGAATGGCGATAACCATCAACTGGATCACTTCTTTATTCCTTGCAAGTAAAGACAATGGTCATATTCTGTAATGGCAGAAATTTTACAACACGTTGTGATGGCTTGCTTTGCATAGGGTAATAACATTTGGCTTCTACATCCAGAAAACTTGATCTGAGCCCACGTAGAAATCAAATATTTACTCCTTTATGCTCGTTTTACCTATTATCTTGCTATTGATCTTAGTGACAAAGTACTTCATCAAACCAGTTTGAGTAAATAGTACTTGCCTGAGTCAGTGAAAATGTTTCTGAACTTTAGATTGCCACAAGAAGGAATTCCCCAGGAAGGAATTTCAGTCTTTGGACTCGCTGTCCCTCTGCAGCTTCCAACTTAGTATGTCAGCTGATGTCTTGAAACACTTAACTGGCAGGGAAAATTCTTGCCTGATGCTGCACAATGCCAGAATCTTTAATTTTTTTTTTTTTCCCTCTCCTGGAGGAGACACACCCTCCCACCTCCATTAAAATGGCTGGCTTTCCCTGTTTGCCCTGTTGTGCTCTTCACTTAGTTACTGTTGACCTTGTGCCTTCAGTACCCTCTTTCCTCTCCTGTTTCCAGTTCCCGTGTAGAAGGAAGAATGACATCTGTGTGCAGTTGGAAAGAAAAGTGTGATTTCCTTGCTGAAGGGATGGAGCTGCTTATAGCAAGAACTCGTCCTTGAGCATCTGAGCCACTGGTAGTCACCTACTTTCGTTATAGCAGAGGCATATAAATGATTCTTGTTTGCCAGGGAAGAATGGCTCAGTTTCTCAATGGTGCTGAGCAGCAGCTGTACTCTTTGCTTTCTTCAGAGAACCCAGATATCATCTGTCACCATGTAAACATAAGCCAATGCTTTTGTCTAACGAGGGGAACAGGAAGTACTTACCTGCATATTTTCTTTAAACTGGTACTCAGTTAAGCTAGTCTGTCTTTGTAAGAGGCCTACAGTATGTCTAGGTAGATATGGAGGAGATAGTATTTTTATTTGCCGAAATAGATACACCAGAGAAAGGATCTTTATTTCCTTTCTTCTGTCCTCAGCTTAACTTCCCCTTTCCCCTTTAGGTGTTTGGGGTTTTTTTGATGAGTAGTGGAAGCAAATCCACTATTCCTGACAGAGCACTGGGGACTGACTCATAGAGAAAGAGACCACCCAAATATAAGTGCCACAGGCAGTGGGATGAAGTACCACTTCATACTGAGGCACTGCTAGTGATGTCAGCTTCAAAAAATAAGCTACTTTCTTCTTGCTTTGCAGTTCAGCAGTGGTGTAGCTTCTGTTGTGTTTATGGAGGACTGAACGAGCACTATAATAAAGCTCCAGCCTCTTTCTTCTGCCTGCCTTTTTTTTCTATGTTTTCTTCCTCTCCTTAATTTGTGACTTGATGCAAGACCTAAATTAGTTTATGCTCTTGGGATGAGGGGGAAGAATGGTTAAAAACAAACACAGCGATGAAATTGATCTTCTGCTCTAACGCTCGGTTACAATGCCCTTCAGCTTAATTTGGCCTTGCAGTACTCCAGTTACTGCTTCTGTAACAGTCCACAGTAGCATTACATTTCTGACTGGCAAATGCAGTGTAGTTCTCTGTTTCTTCTGCTGAACTGCATGCTATGAGGTTACTTATTTTTCTCATGTCTCCTTCAGCAGTACTTTAGCAAAGAATCAAGAAGAATATAATGTGGAACAAGCTTCTTTTTGTGATGATGCTGTAAAGTGAAGACCAGAACTGGAGCAATTCCTGAAACTTCAGACAAAAAAACCCCCAAAAAACCACATTATGTGTTCCTAACAACTCCTTTGTGTGCTTGACTTGAACCTTGCACCTCAAATTGGATTTGTATAGTGGTGATGATTTAGAGTTGTCTCTGCAGCATCTGTCTTCTCCAAGGCCGGCAAAAGTGTTGATGCCATGCTACTTCGGGGCAGCAGAGCACGTGTGGCAAACAGGTTAGTCAGGTTACTGCTGGATCAGGTAACTTAGGATATGCTACTTTCTTCCTCCAGCCTATTGAGCTGCTGGGAACACCAGTCCAGTCCTTAACTCAAGTTATCTATTCGATGCTACAGGCCAAGTTCTGCCTCTGAGCTTCGCTGCTTCCTATGACATGCCTTGTTTGTCTCGGGTGGGATTCCCTCCCAACTTCTCTACCTCAGTTCCTTGTTTACAAGAGAGAGTCCTGAAATTGCAGTCCTGGATGTTTAGGGTTCTCTTGAGCAGCTGGCAAGGATAGCCACTGCTGTCTCAAGGGCATGTGCTACATAAGAATAAGCTGATACATACTAGTTATTTCATTATGAACATTTGTGCTCCTTTTTTTTTATTCTGGAGTGTTAAAATGGGACAAAGGTTTTTACTATTTTTTTTCTTCCTGAGAGATAGACTGCCTCAGACAACCGTGTGTTTACCATGGAGCTGTGGACACGTAGGAGCTCGCAAGTGTGTTTGTAGCAGGTAACCTGCAGTGTGAGCAGGCTAGACAACACACTTGAGGGGTTGAACGTTGTCCAGGCTGTTTTTTGGTTTGTTGTTTTTCTTTTTTTCCTAAGAGAGTGATTGTTCACATTTTCCATGTAGGTGTTGAGCCTAGAAATTTGGGTGCATTTCTTCCATGCAAGTGAGTTGTTCAACAGGTAAAATGCTACTAGTATGGCTCAACATACTTCTGCTTGAAAGAGATGAAGAAAAACATTGTTTCTAAGAAAGAACCTCTAAACTACTTTTAAGTCTATTCACAAAATTAAGTATACGCTTAGTTTGCAAACAGATGATAACAGTGGACACTCCTCTGTGTTATGTGGGTGCCTGCATCCTCAAGTTAACTCTTAAAGCGTTGCCCATTGAGGCTGACTTCTTAACTGTAAGAGAAAAGGGAAACCAACTGAGAATCTTCCCATCTGCCAAGGAGATAGACTGAGCAGAAAACAAATAGTTGCTTTAGGGCTGGAGCAGTTTCATTCTGGCAGAGTTAAAACCCCATCTTATTAGAAAAACGCTGTGGAGAAAGTTTTTTTTTTGTTAAAACAATCATACAAATTTCTCTTAAAAATCCCACCCTAAATCTGCTTCACATTATCTAATATCTCTCCAGGGAATTGCTTGACTTTTTTTTTTTTTTTCATAAAGGACAGGCTGCCTGTTGGAGAGACATATGCATTGTTTCACCAAAGCTGTAGCCCTCTATCTTCAGACAAGAGGGAAGCACATTGTTTTGTGTCTTTGATATCATCCAGCCAGAAAACAGCCTTAGGGGGAAAAAAATCCAGAGTCTTTGGCAGCAGCACTGTATTTCTGTCTCTTTTCTGTCAGTGCCACAGTGTACGCTGTTCTAATAACTTGAGATTAAACTCGCATGGGGTGTNAACTGAGAATCTTCCCATCTGCCAAGGAGATAGACTGAGCAGAAAACAAATAGTTGCTTTAGGGCTGGAGCAGTTTCATTCTGGCAGAGTTAAAACCCCATCTTATTAGAAAAACGCTGTGGAGAAAGTTTTTTTTTTGTTAAAACAATCATACAAATTTCTCTTAAAAATCCCACCCTAAATCTGCTTCACATTATCTAATATCTCTCCAGGGAATTGCTTGACTTCTTTTTTTTTTTTTTTCATAAAGGACAGGCTGCCTGTTGGAGAGACATATGCATTGTTTCACCAAAGCTGTAGCCCTCTATCTTCAGACAAGAGGGAAGCACATTGTTTTGTGTCTTTGATATCATCCAGCCAGAAAACAGCCTTAGGGGGAAAAAAATCCAGAGTCTTTGGCAGCAGCACTGTATTTCTGTCTCTTTTCTGTCAGTGCCACAGTGTACGCTGTTCTAATAACTTGAGATTAAACTCGCATGGGGTGTCTCAAAAGTCCTTCTTAAGACTTGAGGTCATAACTTGCTGAAAGTTCAGAGGGACAAATCTCATTTTCATAATGGAAAAAAGAAGTTCCAGGGTTATTTTAGAATTAGGTCTAATAAGAAACTGGTACAAGAAGCTACTTTGGTGCAGTAATTTAGTGACAGTGCAGCAAACTTGTGGCAGCTACTGAAAACTTTCCACTTTCCTGCTCAAGCAAGCTGTTTTACTAAAAATTCAGATGTTGATTACAAAGGTGGTGGTTTAGATCTCCATTAGACTGATTATTTCAAATGCATGGTGTGTCTGTACCTTGTGTTGGAAAATGCTCAAGGAACTTCATGAGTTACTTATTTTGGTTGGAATGAGCCTGTTGTAGTTTGGCAAGTATCTTAACTGAGAGATGTCACAGTTTATTTAAGGACAGGTGCATCTTCTAACACACTCTTCAGAAGGATTGAACGTACCTATAATAATCATACTATGAGCTGGGTACCTCTTGTAGCAAATGGATGGAGTTTTAGCACGTATGTCTGGTGATTTGTGCATATTACTGTATAGTATAGTTTTGCAAGGTCATTGATTAATCTAAAGTGAAAGTGATAGGAAATGAACAAAAGGTCAAGTCTTAACACTTTCTAGTAACAGAGGAGGACAAGAGAAGAAGGGAAAAGATCATCTCTTTAGCTTGGCCCATGATTGGGATTTTCTGTGTAGTAGTTTCTGTTCTTTCCACTGTATCTGAGTAAATTTATTGTTTGACTATGAACACTATATTGTAGTTGCGTTTGAAAGTTTAGCTGAAAATAGTAAAAGATGCAACACTATCAAAGTGTTACTAAAAAGTGCTTAAAATGAAGAATAGCACAGTGTACTTGTGTCTGATGGTGTTGCATAATCTGAAGTCTTTATAATTTTGTGTTGGATTAAACTAATAGACCATTTAACTACCACTGCATTGGTGACTGGGGATTAATGTGAATTCTTCTATGGAAGAATTTAAAACACATCTGTGGCTTGAAGCTCATAAGCATGATAAATTTAGCACACTACTGCAATCAGTCCATTTTGTGCCATGTCTCCGTTGTCTCTCATTGACTATAACTCCAACAGAATGGATATCTGTATTCTCATGTGGGTTTGTGGTGGTGGGGAACTCCTATTATCTTTTTTGATTCTGAACTATTCTTGAAAAACAGCCAGCTCGTACAAATAAAATGAATACAAATAAAGTGGATTTCTCCTTAAGGCTAAAGTTGTGGTTTGCTGTAAGCCATTCTTAAATTGCATCTGCCTTAATGAGGAATACACTTTCTTACATCAGCACCGTTGCTACCTTCAGTAATGCACAAAATAAGGCAGAGGGCCGAGTTTGTGCATTTTCAAACTTAACTGTGTCTATCATAGAATTTGTTACATTTTTATTTACTCCTTTTGTTTTTTTAAAACAAAATCAATATGCTACAGAGGTGCTAAACAAGAAACCACCCAATTATGTTATCTAGGTGTTTGTATTAGTGACAGATTAATTTATTAGGGAAGCGTGAGCTTCAGCATAGTGCCAAAGCACTGCAAATGAAATGGAAGGGGGAATGCCTGAAGTTGATACTTGCAAGACTTTTAAGGCTGCTAGACCTTATAGTCAGACAAAAGATCTAGTGATTTCTTTTTCTTTTCATTTTTTTTTTTAATGCCTACATTACCTTTACCAGTGGGTGGGAAAGAGGAATGGAATCAGACCTTGTTCCTTACTCCTTCTGTAATAGTCTTGAATGCTAAGGATTTGTCTTCTGATCTTTTTAAACTGGTTCTGCTCTCCCCTTGCCATGCCCAGCTGTTGTACTTAGCAGAAGAATCTTGCATCCGGCCTCTCTAAACCTGTTGAAAGGTTTTGAGTGGGTATAGCTAAATGATACCTCCCAAGGCATAAATAGAGGAGATAGGAGCATCCTGTCTCTGTGACAGAGATAGGAGCCAGTGTGCAGCTCCTCAGTCACCTTTCCTTTCCCATTTGTCCCATTGTCTCACAGCAAGTCTTTTTAGTAGCTCCTTCCCTCCACTTTGAGTGCTTCAGTCCTGCTTGCCTAAGTGAGTGCCTGTTTTCCGACATGTTTTCGTAGAATTGAATGTGATCAGAGACTTGGGAGTAGAGCAACCGGGTTCATGCTTGGATGCAAATGGACGGTGCTGGGAATAGTGTTTCCTGGCATCCTAGCAACTGTGACTGCTATCAAAATCCATCTGGTTCTCCCTCCTGTGCTTAAGGTGTTCCCAAAAAAATCCTGGAACAGTGCGGGCATGGGTATCAAAAGGCATGCGGCAGGCAGAAGTACCCTGAAGCCGGATGTCAGGTGTACTTCTGCTTTTGTCCTTTGTTTGAACGGGATTTTTTCTTCACTTGGATTACACGGGATATGTATGAAGAGCTTTCAGAGTGAAATGTAACCCTGTTATCATCGGTATCCCAGACAGATGCAGACTCATCTAAAACCTTGTAGAATAACCTTGATACTCCATCTGAGCTTAAATGTATGTTGATTTTTAACAGTGTTGTGACTTCACTTTTGATTTTTAGCTCTAGCAACCAGCCGGTGTCTCAAGTGCATGCATGTGATAGCAGAATCTATCAAGACTTGCAGGATACGTTGCTAGAGCAATACAGGAAATGCTTAGCCAGGTTAATGCTGCTTAGAGGTTGTTTTTCGTTTGTGTTTGGTTTGGTTTGTTTTTTTTTTTTTCTTCTTAAGATTGCTTGACAGAGGAAGGCCTGTTTACTTTAGGATCTTGTAAGTAAAGAAAAAGTATTTATGTTCCTTTTCCCTTGTTCTGAGGAATTTGGGTCATTTAATACTCCAGAATTGCTGCGTCTCTTAAGGTGCTTGTAAATATTAAAGACCCATAAAAGACATTACTAGTTAGTTCTAGACATATTTAATTATGTGTATTATGGATTGCATAAATACACCAGGAAATGTAAGGGTTAAAAAAAACCAAAACAAAACTGTGGTGTTCAGTCATTGTTTTACTAGACTTCAGATTTTTTCTCATTACTTCATGAAATTCTCCTCTAATTCAATCTTTGTCTTTTGTCTTTGCTGCCTTGCAGGGTTGGTACAGTAGGCCTCACTAAACTTAGCTGCAACTAAGAATTTCTCCTACATCAACTGAGTTAAGGCTGATGCTCTTGTGGAATGTGGATTAAAAGTGCGTGCTAAGTTCCAAATTTCCATTTGAGAAGCGGAGAAAGTAAATGTACCACAACCACCAGCATCAGGACAGCAAACCAAGGGACAAAGAATTTGATCCGCAGTGTTGCTATATGTTAACTGGTTCACGTGTTGCTTAAAAGACGTTTGCTGGGGGGCGAGAAGCGGACGTCAGCTGTGCGAAGTCATTTTGTTTACAAAAATGAGGGCTTCTTTGGAAACAGCAGACATTGCCATTGTGGCATTGTACTTCGTGCTTGTAATCGCCATAGGTTTTTTTGCCATGTGGAAAAACAATCGGAGCACCGTAAGTGGCTACTTTTTGGCAGGGCGTTCTATGACCTGGGTGGCTATCGGTGCATCTCTCTTTGTGAGCAATATTGGAAGTGAACATTTCATTGGGCTCGCAGGATCTGGAGCGGCCAGTGGATTTGCAGTAGGTGCGTGGGAATTCAACGCCTTAATGCTTTTGCAGCTTTTAGGATGGGTCTTCGTCCCAGTCTACATCCGGTCGGGAGTATACACCATGCCCGAATACTTGTCCAAGCGTTTCGGAGGGCATAGAATTCAAATATATTTTGCAGCGTTGTCTCTAATTCTTTATATCTTCACCAAACTCTCGGTTGACTTGTATTCAGGGGCACTTTTTATTCAAGAATCGCTAGGTTGGAACCTCTATTTGTCAGTTATCCTCCTTATTGGAATGACTGCACTGTTGACTGTGACTGGAGGTCTTGTGGCCGTCATCTACACGGACACCCTTCAAGCTCTGCTTATGATTATCGGTGCCCTCACACTTATGATCATAAGTATGATGGAGGTTGGTGGGTTCGAAGAAGTTAAAAGAAGGTACATGCTAGCGTCACCAAATATTACGTCTATCTTGTTAAATTACAACATTTCCAATACCAATTCCTGCAACGTCGACCCAAAGCCCGATGCTCTTAAAATGTTGCGCGAGCCAACAGACGAAGATATTCCCTGGCCTGGATTTCTGTTTGGACAGACCCCAGCTTCTGTCTGGTACTGGTGTGCCGATCAAGTCATAGTTCAGAGAGTTTTAGCTGCAAAAAACATCGCTCATGCCAAAGGATCCACTCTGATGGCAGGCTTCTTAAAGCTGCTGCCGATGTTTATTATAGTCGTCCCAGGGATGATTTCACGAATACTGTTTGTAGATGATATCGCCTGCATTAATCCGGAACACTGTTTTCAAGTCTGCGGGAGCAGAGCTGGGTGCTCTAACATCGCCTACCCCCGTTTGGTGTTGAAGCTTGTGCCGGTTGGCCTGCGGGGACTGATGATGGCCGTGATGATCGCTGCACTGATGAGTGACTTGGACTCTATATTCAACAGTGCCAGCACCATCTTCACCCTTGACATCTACAAACTCATTCGGAAGAGCGCGACGTCGAGAGAACTGATGGTTGTAGGAAGAGTCTTTGTTGCGTTCATGGTAGTTATAAGCATTGCCTGGGTCCCGATAATTGTAGAAATGCAAGGTGGTCAGATGTACCTTTATATTCAAGAGGTAGCGGACTACCTGACCCCACCGGTGGCTGCTCTGTTTCTGATGAGTATCTTTTGGAAGCGCTGTAACGAGCAGGGGGCTTTCTATGGCGGAATGGCTGGGTTTATTCTCGGAGCGATACGGTTGATACTGGCGTTTATCTATCGTGCTCCGGAGTGTGACCAGCCGGATACGAGGCCAAGCTTTATCAAAGACGTCCATTACATGTACGTCGCCACAGCTCTGTTCTGGATCACCGGCATCGTGACCTTTGTAGTGAGCCTCCTCACGCCTCCGCCTACAAAGGAGCAGGTTCGGACAACCACTATCTGGGCCGTGAAAAACAGGAACGTGAAAGAGAACGGCGCAAAGGGCGAGCTGTTCAAAGGGCAAGAAAAGAGCATCCTCAAGTGCAGTGAAAACACAAACCATATCATCCCCAACGGCAAATCGGAAGAAAACCTTAAAAATATGAAGCCGGAGGACATCAATCTTCTGGTCACTTGCAGAGACGACAGCACCCCGGTGATTTCCGTGAGCCACTCTGAAGTCGAGACACCAGTTGATTGTTATTCGAATGGACAAGCAGCTTTGATGGGGGAGAAAAAGCGTGAGGAAGAGACTGATGATAGGGAGAGACGTTTGAAATTCTTAGATTGGTTCTGTGGCTTTAAAAGTAAAAACGTAAACAAGAGAGCTGCTCGGGAGATCGAGGAAGAGACTGTTTGTTTACAAATGCTGGAAGAGACTCCCAAAGTTAAACTATTACTAAATATTGGACTGTTCTGTGTCTGTTCGCTTGGAATATTCATGTTTGTCTATTTCTCTTTGTGAGTGAATAGTGAACTTTTAAGGGTATGGCTAAACATACAGAAGTTGATACAGGTCTCTGGAGATTGTTTTTTGTTGTTGTTTTTTTTTCTCTTTTCAAATAACATAAACGCAACCCAGGCATTGTTTACGCTATAATTGTAAGGTCAACTCAACTTTAGCCTATTTAGAGACCATTTGAGATGTGTCCTGTCTCTGCTGCAGGCAGAACTTACTGTGTGGTGTCTCTTTCTTTTTTTTTTTGCCTTTTGTCTTTTTTTTTTTTAATTCCATTTGCAGTACTAACCTTGTGTTTTTTCCATGTATACATGTAAAAGTATACCAAAGGGTGGCAGGTGGTTGTGTTGGAAGTCGGGCAGTTACAGAGCTCAGTCAGCGTTAAGGTGAGGAGAATAAGTAATCATTTACTGATGTGTAAAATCTAAATTATTAAAGCTGTATCAATCAAAAGATATTTTTTTTTAATGTAGGGCTGTGATGCACATTGCTGCGTGGTCATTCTTTGGAACACAGCTGTATTACCTTGACCAACTTAGCACTTTTAAATTTTGCTCACTGCTTCTAGCTTTTTTTCCCCATTTCTCATTTCTCTTATGGCAACAAGAGGAAGATTTTTAGCACTTAAAACATGATAGCTTTTGATAGCTTCTTTTTTTTTTCTCTGTAAGAAAATTCTTATCTCCTTTATTTTTGTTTGCTTTAATCCACTGCAAATCCCATTACTGAAAAGTTTTATTTAAAGAAAAAATCCCAAAACATAACAACCTGGATATGATAAACTGTTGAGAGGGAGGGGCGGGGGTGAGGGAAGAACTACTCTTGATCTGGACTTTATATACTCTTCTATTTCAACGTACTATATTCAGCCTCTTCAGTCTCTTAAGCCTTAGGACGTAATTAGAGTTAGCCTCTCTTCAGAGAAAAATATGTACGTAGTTTCTATCGCATGGTAAAAAGAAGTGTGTGACTTTGCACGTCTTCAGTTTGGTAAGCGCACTGACAAAAAAAAGAAAACACCTCTCTGCTGTGTATGTCTGTAAAGAGATACTCTGCAGCCCTTACTATTGCTGCATACTGAGTCTGTAAGGGGAGCAAAACAAACGGGAAGACGAGAAATGGGAAGTGGAGAAAAGAGGTGGGAAATGGTCCTTATTTTCCACAGCCTTTTTCCTCTTATCTCTTCCCGTTTCCCTTTTCCACCCTGTCAAACCTTTTATAAGGAGTGACTCCTGAGGGATTCTGTGTCAGGAGGTAGGGAGCATGTGCAGTCATAATCTGTGTCGGCTATTGAGGTCTGCCTGCATGATTGTTTGGAAAAGAAGTGAAACTTTCCCCAGGAGATCACAGATAATCAGTAAGTCTCGAGATACTGAGGTTCTGTTCTCCTGAAGGATAGATGCCTGAGGCAGGGATGAACAGTTTCCAGATCTGGAGGAAACTCACAGAGTTTCCTGTGTGAGCAGCAGGTCAGTGGAGCTCAGCAAATCAAAAGGTTGCAGAGCTCGGTCCACTTTATCCTTGTTAAAACAAGAGAAGGTGTTGTTGGGTGCTCTTGCCCTAATGCTGAACCAAGTCAGGCTTGCTTTCAGGTGCAGAGGCCAGCGGATAGTGTGTGGCTGCACTGACAGTATTAAATCCCTTACCTTTCAGGACACAGCAGTCATATCTAGGCTTCCCATGAAAATAATTCCTCCAGTTGTCTTTGTTCCCAAGCTCGTCTCGGGACTTGTTTGGGAGAGGACAAACTGTCTAGGCCAAAAATGGTCTGAGGGACCATGTTGACAGTTCAACAACACCAGTTCAAGGGTCCAGCAATGTTTCCTTGGCACATAAACAAGAACCAATCCCTGTGGGTGAAACAGTTCCGTAAAAATGAAATTTGGGTTAATCTTGCCTTCGAACGCTGCTGAAAGTTCTTGCTTTCCAGTACAGTGGTGCCGTAAGCTGCAGACCATCCAAATAGCTTTTGGTAGTATGATGTATCATACATATTTTCAGATAGAATGATTAATTTCTAGATTTATTTTTTTTTTGGTAGCTTTGCTTGTTTTTGGTGCTGCTTTTAAATCAGTTGAATCTCATTCATTCTGAGACTTTAAGCAGAGGCCAAGATGCCCCACCTTTCTTTACTTGGTTTAATTGTTGCTGCTGGAAAGTAGATTGTCCTTAACTCTTCTTAATATGTAGAAGAAGAGAGTTACCATACCCGATTCTTGATGTTAATACTAGTGTTTACAGGACACGTTTTCTTAAGGTTTGTGTGGCTGGCTTAATGGTAAAGTTGGAGGATGTGAAATATGTTAATGGCATCTCAAGTTACTTCATTAGGGAACTGAGTTGGGAAGGATGGTACTGTAAGAAAGATGCAAAGCACAGTTAATTGTTTCTATGCAGGATAAAGTAATCTAGGGCAAAATTTGGTCTCAGTGGGATGAAAAAGAAGAACTTGCGGAGGGTAAAGAGAAGTCTCAGTCCAACTATATCTTGAAGAGGCTGGGATCTGGCTAATTTACCTAATTTGTCACGGGGAAAGAAAGACTCTTGTATCGGGCACTGTCTCTTAGTAACTTGGTATGTCTTTCCTTCAGTGGCTGGTACTTGGGTTTTCCAGCTCTCTTTGCTCTCAGTGTAAAAACAGATGCATTGCCACCTAACCTGTGAAGCCAGGTTAGCTCAGGGACCCTTTTGCTTGGCTGCCATAGTTTCATCTGTGCTTGCTTTTTTCCCAGGGTGCCTTACATGTTTATGAAGCTGAAGGCATGGCTTTTATGGCCATCTGAAGAGTAGTTTGCTTACAATGGCTTTCCCCAGTGTCTTTTTCCTCCTCTTTCCCCTCCCCGGGCATCTGCTATTTAAAGAGAATGCTCTTTTAAATAAGAGTTAATACACAGAATGACTGTATCTTTTTCAGTGTAACTACAGTCGGATCCCTGGTGAAATTACCCTTTGACTGTGTTAAGGAGTCACAATCCTTCACAAATGTGTGGTGCATCTGAGATACCTTTGCTAAACGAACAAGTTGCTGCATTCAACACAGTAGTAATTGGCAGTCAGTCAAAAGAATAAAGTAATTATTTGCATCCTCCTCCCATCTTTAGACCTGTTATTGTGAAGAAGCTTTTAAGCAAATTATTGCTGTGGTGCTTTTTCTCTTGAGTCGTTTAAAAATGTGTTTCTATGCTACTCTCTGCCTAATGCCAGCCTCTTCAGCTGTGTTCTGTTTTTCATGTCTTAGAGGTCCTAGAACTTGCCAACGTTCTTTGCTGCATAAAACCACTTTAATAAAAGACCTTTGGTAGAATACATAAATGAACTGTAAGGTTTCAAGCAAACTGTCTGTTGGTGAGCAAGGACCTTGGCCTGTGTTAATGGACCTGAGTATAAGAAGATACTTGAGGATTGTTTTTGTTTTCTGTAGCGTAAACATGCCTTTTTACATGGAAGAGGTGTTAACCCAGGCTAATATGTTTTGGTTCAAACACCAGCTTTTTGGTCCAGTAAAACTAGAGTGTCTCCCATTACGGACAGTCAGTTCCCTACATTTTAACACCTGGCTGCTTCTTCCTCAGCGGGACTGGCAAGTCACACAGGGGTAGATCCAGGAGTACACATGCTTCTGTCGTGCAGCAATTGGTTTATTTATTGCCTTGAGCTTAGAATGACAGTTTTGAAAGACTTATTTTGGAATTACATCTCTTTTTTTTTTTTTTTTTTTTTTTGGTATTTCCCTTAACTTATTTTTCTGTTAAGATATTTGAATTTTTCTCTCAGAAATTTATTGGTAGCCTTTTATATATATTAAAAAAAAAAAGGCTTCTTGAGAGTGTAACAGTTCTGGGAGACTTATTTAATTTTTTCATTTAATAACTGATTTGATGTTATTCTCTGCCAAAGTTTTGTTGTTGTCTCTGTAGTTTTTTTTCCTGTTGGCTTTATACTAGTAGCTGAAAGGAAACGGTGAAAGATTGTAAGGTATGAAAATGGCCTTCAGTATACCGCTTGTGTATTTTCTACTTCTCCACTTCTCTGGTCCCCTTTCCACCCTAATCCCAGAAGGGCCAGCATGAGACTTCTGATGCAAGTCATGAGAGTACTGTAACTGAGTAGTGAAAAGGATTTCTCCCAAGGTTACAGTGAAGCGGGCAGAGCCAGCAAAGGATCTCTGCGTGAGCACTTAAAGCAGAAGATGCTTACAACTTTAAAACGTACAGCTTTATTTTTTTTATATATATATTTTTTTAAATCCTAAGATAAAAGGAGGTGTTGGGAGATGCTCCCTTTCAGGGAACAAGATACATGGAAGAAGTTGGAGTTGCTAAGCTCTAGCTTTCTGAGGAAATCTTTGGATTTAGCATGTATAGTGAAGCAAAAATACTCATCTGTTAATTTGGTATTCTGTATGTTCTGTGCCCTTAAATGTAATTGTTTTGAAAATAAAACTAACCTTGTTATGTGATGTTAAAAAGCAGACTTGTGTGCAATGTTTTAAATTCTTTTTTTTTTTTAAGAAAATGTTTGTATATAATTAAATGGTTTAATGTGCTTTAATTGGCCTAAGGTAAAGAGTAGTCCTAGAATGTAAACATATATAATTAGGATTTCTGATTTCACTGTGAGATCTCTGAACTCTCTTGTTTTGCAAAGTGGTTTGTTTTGTTTACAAAACACTTTCTCTTATTTCTTTTATGGTGTTGGTTTAAAGGCATTTGCTTCACTTCTGTTCTAATATTGAATTCATGGTATAGTGACATCTGGTGACAGCATTATCAGTTTCACTGTGTAAAGTCAGACACTTTGAGCAAAAATGGTAATGATATGACAATTCTCTGTGTCTATGAATACACGTTTTTAAATGAGGTGGTTATAAAAATAGTTGCTGTGCAAAATGTTAGTAGTCTTCTTCAAGAAGAAAGCAAATTTTCTAATATCACTAGAGCAGTCTCTTCATTCATCTTCTTATTTTTAAAGCACAGTGTCAAAGTGATGCTGCTTTACCTTGTATCTCTGATATAATGTTTTTTTTAGATATCTGTGAAGTATTTTTTGTTTTTGTTGCTGTTGTATTTTTCTGCAGATTTTATATAAAATACCAGTTAATGAACTGCCTTTTTGGTTTTTTTTTTAACTATTCAACTAATATACATTTCAGACCAAAACCAAATGATATCATATAGCATTTGAAACCTGCCTTTTCCCTTGTCCCTCCCTTCTTTTTTTTGTTTTTATTTTAATTTTTTTTTTTAAATAAGCCAAATGGGCATGTAGATAAGATCACTATAACGGATCCAGGTCTCTTTTGGTAAAGTGTTATTTAAAGGTCTGTTAAGATCTTATAAGACAATATACTGAAAAAAAATATTGTAGTAGGAATATAGATTTAGAAGTGTTAATGAGATTAATACAGCTTAATTATATTGTAAGTTGCTACTGTCCTTAATGACAAGCTTTTTGTCATAGAAACAATGTATGATAAATTAATTTTGGTCTAGTGTATAGAATTATCATATTGCTATAAATCTTTGAAGTAAATCTGATGCAAAATTTTCATAGTTAGCATTGCTGGCCCTGTGTATACTGTTCTTTGTATACTGTATGCATATTATTTTGCCTACTGCATTAGTCTTCAAACTAAAACTCTTATTAGAGAGTATTTGGATACTTCAGACTGTGTTTCTTGCAGTTTACATTCCTTTACCATGGCATTTTGTCCTGTCTAAAAGTATTGTATGGAAATGTTTAAAAATTCTGTACAAAATTTCAATAAAAAATAGAGAAAAAAACCACAAAACCAACCAACAGAATAGATATTTGTGAAGCTATCTTGAAGAACCTGTCCATAATTGTCACACATTCTTACTAGTAGAATGCCTTGCATTCATGTATATAAAGATACTTTCCTTTTCCCCTCATTGTTGAAAGGCAGACCTCTAACCAAATGCCCACACTCTGCTTCAACAGAAGTAAAAAACTCCAGCAAGCCCTAGACTAGGTTCTTGGAAACTTCAAGAACTTAGGGATCCAAAATACAGGTGCAAAGTGTGGCTGCAAAAACTTTAGGCCAACTTAGGTGGGCTGGACTTACTTATGACCTGAAACTCAGGATGCTGGCAGGGCCAAGGTAGCTCTATCAGCACCCTGCAGAGCAGCAGCTTGCACACAAAACAAAATATAAGTGAACCTTTGTTTAGCAGAGCAGCCTTGTTGGATATTGTGCAACATAGTGATTTTCCTGCTACTCCCTGTTTTTTTATTCTTTAGATGTATGGTTCAGCTGCTGCTTAATGAGTTCCTGAGAAGGATAAGCCCCTTCCTGGGTTTTGGAATGTCCTTCAATACTTCCAGTTCTGCTTCATTGTCCCTCTACGATTGCCCCAGTCTGGATGCCTCAGTGTGTGTCGTGGGCTGATGCAGAACTCAGTCCTAATGTCCAAGTCTTCCATGGAGTCTGCTCAGGGCAAAGATGCATCTGATGCTGTCTTGTCCCCTCTGGGAAGCAATTGTAGCTTGTAGTCAGTGCTTAGGTAGTTGCCTTTGGTGAGGGAAGAACACCTTCTCAACCATTTTTATTTGAACAAGATTAAAAATGAAAGCACCCCTGTAAGCAGAGACCAAATGTTGAGTCATCTACTTCCTTCTCCCTCTTGTCTCTGTTCCCTATAAGGACGTAGTTGAACCATAATAGCCATGGAAAGCATGGTGAGTCACGCCTTCGTCGTTGTCCAGTGATGACTATTCAACCCAAAGGGCGTGAGCAGGCCTGGTGTTTCACCACCTGTGGACTGGGGATTAAGATATTCTTTTAGGGGGGCTATGTTGGAAAAAACTGAAGAGGATACTAAACCCAGATTTTCAGCTGCAGAGGAAATGATGCATTCACCAGACTTATTCTTGGTATTCTTTTGCTGCTGTGTTGTAAAAGAGAAGTGGAAAGCGTTGCTGCTGTTCATTGAAGGAATGGGTAAAAAAACATGTTTTCAGAGAGGAAGCTTGGGATTTGGGTTGAAAAAGAAGCAGTTTCCTGCCTGCAGACTTGGTTTAGATTTGTGATTTCTAGGAGAGAGTGTGATTCCTCTGTTTTCATTAGTTTGCTGTTAATTGGTTAGTTAGTTAGGTGATTATTCAATAAGCAGCTTTCCATTTCATTTTTAAGAGGTCCAAGAAGAAGCCTTTTTGTCACCAGCTTGTTCCATTTGTATTAGTTAGCAAAAACACTGTCAATCCCCAATTTACTAATTTCTGGGACTTTAGTGTTTCTTTGGGTGTGGAGTCCTGGCCCAGGCAAGTTGTGGGCAGTTTCAATAAACGCTGCAGCAGCGTTTATTTTGAGGGCTCCCTGGAAAAACCTCAGGAGATGGTGGTAATGAGTACTCTTCGCCCTCTGGCTCTGAAGTGAATTCTCCCTCTTTGGATACGGCTGTCCCAGTTTGCCCTGTGCGTATTCTCACGCCAGGAAAGTGAACAAGCCAAGGAGATTTCAGCTCTGTGCTTTCTTCTTGCTCATCTAGGAAGCACGTTTAATCAGGTTGGATATAGTGATTTGCTTTTTTGATGACCCTTTTTTTTAAAGTTCGTAGACTGATAGGAATAAGGTGACAATTTGGTTTCATGGGTATGATCTTTATAACCTCCTTATTTGTCAGCAACTATTTTTAATACTTGAACCATGAAGTTGAGTATCCCACTATATGTGCTGCAGTGTACAGGAGGGTAGGAGCAAGAAATTGCCAACATTTACTTTCACTTGTACATACCCACTAATAAAAACAGTGCAACTTCCACCTGAAACAGTGTTCTGGTTCAGAGCAAAAATGTGAGTATTAAAAAATTTGGCAAGCTTTTTACTAACCACATTCAACATTTTCTTAGTCCACACTCTTTATTCTTCTAGAGCAGTAAGAATGTGTGTAATGGGTGTAAGAGCTACGTGTTAGGAACCAGATCTCTACACCTTAAAAGACTTCCCTTGTAGAATGGAGCTCTTCCATAGGTTAAACTAGTCCGCGTGGCGTTAGTGTTACACCCTAGGTCTGAAGTGTTGGGGACTTGGTTGGAAAGTATCCTGGTGCCCGACTGCTAAAATGGATGCTTTGGACAGTTGCAAGTGTTTCTCCCAAGGGTGGACTATTGCTGGCATTCCAAGGTTGGAAGCCTTCAACCCAAAGAATAACCAAACAAGTGTTTGTCTTCTGGAAGCCATGCAGTGCCAATTTGCTTTGCTGCTGCACAGATTTCCCCTAGGTACAGAGATGTGAAAGCTGGTTTTAAAATGCCTGAAGCAATTACACTGGAAGAGCCTTTGTGGCTTCGGGGCTGCCTGCACATGTGCCATGTCAGATAGTGACCTGTTTTCTGCAGGAAAAGTACCAGGCTCAGTATCACATGGCACAGATGCAGCTTTGTGAGCTTTGGCCGTGTTGTCTACCATTTGCAATACACTGAAGCCCTTCTTCTTGATAATGCCAGTGACTTTGTATCTGACACATCCAGGGAAGCAAACAGTAAGAGCTGTAGTATGATGGTGATTTGATCCGTGTCCCTTCCTGAGCTTGCAGAGAAGCTGATGAAAGGAGGGGCTAGGCAGTTGAAGGAGCAATTAGCTCTGCATTTAGATAGCCTTCTCCTTTCGAACACTGGGGGCAAGGGGATGATGGGCTTCAGCTTACCTTGGAAATAGCAGCCATTGCTTTTGGACACTTTTCTGCCCGTGTAAGTCTTCCAAGCGGGTGTTAAATATGTGGGAGAACAGAAAAGCATAAAATAAGTTAATGATAGAAAATAATAGCAGCTCTACGTGCAGTGTACGGAGACAAAGACCGTGCCGAGTTAGAGGGAAGAGGTTGAAAAAAAAAGTTTATTTGAAGAGAGAGATCTTATTGAGAATTAAAAGTCTTAAAAGTAATAGTCTTGAAAAATTTGATAGTTTAGGTGACATTCTTGACAAGTAAGCTTCTAAACTTAAGTTCCAACTTAATTCTGATGCTGGGTTGTACGCATTTTTTTTTTTTAATCTACATCCTGTTTTCATAGGAATTATGTAACATTAACCATCTTACTAGGTAAAGTTGCCCCAGAAGAACTCTTATCTAGAGGAGGAGAAGGCATAACTAGCTTTCTCAAGAAAGCTGTAAACTGTAACAGTGGTAATCTTGGAAGAAGGGGAGGAAGAAAGAGCAAAATTTCTGCTCTCTGTGGTGGTTAAAATACTGAATACACCTAAAAGTAATTTCTTGCACAGGATTTCTTTTTTAAACTTGTCTAAGAAGGACTTTGTGTAGATCTTGATTAGGCTGTACAGTCAAGTCCAGTTTTACATTTTGCTTCTCTTAGCGTCTTCTGAAGGTGGATCTGTGGGGCTGGGCAATTGCAGTCAAACCCTTGATTCAAAGGGAAAATTTGAGAAGTCAAAAAGAGTTCCAGGATGTCTTAAAACTGGTAGCTCGTTGCTTTGGAATTGATGACCTGAGTTGGCAAACTGCAACTGCATATTCTCTCACAAGGTGCTCAGCAAGAGGTTTACCCGTGAG
This sequence comes from Urocolius indicus, assembly GCA_013401255.1. NCBI lineage: Eukaryota > Metazoa > Chordata > Aves > Coliiformes > Coliidae > Urocolius > Urocolius indicus. The sequence continues at coordinate 32,444 of WBNH01004809.1, read as the reverse complement.
AAGTATGGAGATGGAGAAGGAAACATGGGCTTCTTGACTGTGGTTCCAGCTTCTGTATCACAAGATTGGAGAAGGCTTTTCCTCTCAACCTTCTGCTTTTTCTTCTCCTACTGTTTTTTTGCTGTCTTCATTGGATTGTCTTGTATTTTTCATCTTAAACAATACAAATGTGGAAACAACAGGAATTGTGAGTGGATGTGTGTATGTGCATGCATTTCAAAGGCCAGGGAGAAAAGGTGTTTGAAAATAACTCCCTCGGGATTGTTTGTTCATGTTGGGTTCTTTGTTTTGTTTTGTTTTGGTTTTTTTTCTTGCTCTTGATTGTTTAAGCTTAATAAATATATAAAGTAAACTTGATGAAATATATTCACATCTAAAACTCAGTCATGAGAGGAATAAAACTTATTTGTACTTTCTGATAAGCTTGGTCTTAGCAGGTTTTCTGGTAAGTAGGCTTTAGCTGACCAGGAGTGTTATGTTGAAGTCCATGTTAGAATTTGTTGTGGTTGAGAAGAAGATAGTAAGTTTCTAAATGGTGTTTGATTCTAAAATTGTGGCCAGTTGTTACATGAACCATTTCTACTGATAAACCCTTGAAATGGCCCTGAATCATGGAGGACTGGGTGATTGTTTATTTCAGACTTACAAGAAATCTAGAGTTCTTTTTGGAAATTATCAAGAATACCAGCTCTCTGAAATGAGTTAGATTCAGCTAAGTTCATTGCTGAGACTGATGTGTCAATTTTACCGTGACTCAGTATTGGTAGGGTACTTGTATTGCTTGGGTTTTGGTTCAGTTTAATAATTTCCTTTCATCTTAAATGTTGAACTAAAAGGTAGATTGTGCCATTTATATTCTTAGAAGGTGAAGGCTGGATTTTGTTCTACAGAAGAGGTACTAGCATCACTTTGACCTTAAAAGTTGCCACTTCTTCTGTATCTAAGTACCTGGGCTTCATCTTCACATTCGATGAAGTTGCTAGTTCTGTGGCTTGCAGCTCATTAAAATGCTAATTAAAGATCTGTTTTGAGGATGGGGAGTTATTTTTAATTTGGACTGAGTCAATTGTGATCACTCCTCCAAACTTATTTTTGGTGGCTTGCCTGCTATAACTTTCTTGCTATTTGCCAAATCTGTTTCTAGAACAGTATCACGCCTTTTTGTTCGATTGATGTTTGATGGAAATATGAAACGATTCTCACTTTCAAGAGCGCCTGGGTTTCTCCTATTTTTTCCTTATTCAATATCAGGCAAATTGTACTGTTGTAGTAACAGAAACCTCTGCCCCTAACTACTGCTGCCCTATGTCCAGTTTTCCCCAGACCAGTCCCTCCCCACGTCAGCCCAGGTCTGAACTTCCAGGTAGTGTCCAGAGTCCACACATTTTTGTTGCTCAATTTCCAGACATCCTGAGCACACTCACCGGTCACATGCAGGCTGTTCCTAGCAGGAGCACAGCATGGCTCCCACATCTTCTGTTTGCTTTATCTACTGCTTTTATTTTTATTTTCAATTTTTTTTTCTGAATAGCACATATCCTTCAGTGGTTGTCCCCTACTTAGGACTGCTGTTTTGCATTGTTTGTGCTTTCATAATAATTAGAGCTTTGCATCTTGCACGATAGTTCACGTTTGTTCCCTAGGCAGATAAAGAACAACCCTGCCACAAGCTGTGTTTTATGCCAGGTTATGTTTTTTACTAATACTGGCACTTCTGTTTTCTTTGCTGTCCATTCTGAATCTGCTGATTATTTTTTCACGTCTGCTGTGTCATCTTCTGTAGTAAAACAGAGTGTGACAATTAAATGACTCTTTCCAGCTTCCCCTTGTTGCTCATTTCAAAGCTCTTCTTTCTTATGCCAGTGCTGATCTTGGCTAGCTTGCAAATGTATGTGGGTTTTTTTTATCATTTTCATTAATAAGTTTCTAGTGTTATTATTATGTAGTAAGTGACAGTAAGGAGTTGAGGTTTCTCTCCCTCTCGTTTTCCTGCTTTTCAACTGCGGCTTTCTTCTAAACAGTTTTTCCTTTCTTTGATTTCCACTTCAGTAAATAATCTCAGAACAACCTTTTGTAACTGTCTAACAACCAAAAAAACCCGATCATTTTGTCCTATTATTACTACATTGAAGGGATAATCAAGTTAATTATGATGGATTTCTTTCTGCTTGTAATTTAAGGAGATGTGCCCACTGACTTTAAATGCTTCCTGTTGAGTTGAATAAGTAGCCAGAGGAACTTGAGTACAGTTCTAGCCCAAAAACTTAAATATCTGGCATCTGCTTCATCTTCAATCTCTCAAGACTCTTTTTGGAGCAGCTTTAGTGGCTTGAGAAGGCTTCTTTTTTAGCTAGTTTCTTTTTTTTTTAATCCTTTTGACTTTCTTGAGCTCTCTCTGGCCAGCTAACAAGATGGAAAATTGAGCAGTGACACAGAGTCCGTTGACATGGCTCTAGTTCCAGCCACAGCATTGTCCTTCCCTTTAGGATTGGGTGGATGCCTCCTTTTTTTTTTTTCCTTTGGAGACATCGACATTACAAAAGCTTTCTTTCAAGCCTTTGCCACGTTTCTGGTTTGTCTCCAAGCTGTTCTTTGGAGCTTTTTGGCTGACAAGCTTATGTCTGTCTGGCCTCTGGCAGAACAGAAGATACTTTGCCATCGAAGTAGTCACCATTTTTTTATTCTGTTCTCCTATTATATTTTATTTATTCTGTTCTGTGCTCTTGCTGGTTGCCATGGGAGTTCTGTGTGACTGAAAAAAATGATGCTATAGTTTTTACTCATGGTGGTAGCATATAATTTCCCCTCAAAAAGAGTTTGTTGGTCCTGTGTTACAGTATCACAGAATCACTGAATGGTAGGGGTTAGAAAGTGACTTTTAGAGATCATCCAGTCCAGCCCCCTGCTAAAGCAGGTTCACCTTGATCAGGTCACACAGGAATGTGTCCAGGCAGGTTTTTAAAACCTCCAGAGAAGGGAGACTACACAAGCTTCCTTGGCAGCCTGTGCCAGGGCTCCCTCACCCTCACAGTGAAATAGTTTTTCATTGTGTTTAAGTGGAACTGTTTGTTTCCCGGCTTTTGTCCATTAGCTCTAGTTCTTTCACTTGAGACAACAGAAAAAAAGTGCTGTCCTGTCCTCCTGACATACATCTTGCTGGTTATTACTGTGCGTTCGTGGCTTTGATCCTGAGTGGTAATTGATGGTGCACCCGTGTCTATTTCCATTAGTGCAATCTGGTGAGATGCTGAAGAAGTCTATGCATTAAACAGCTTTCTGCTCACTTGGATGATCATTATGCTAAGCTGAAAGACTGATGAAGGGGAGAAGCCAGAGGTGTGGAGTAAGTCCTAAGGTGCACAGTGTTCAGCTGTGATTTACATGACACCTGGGGCTATATATAACTTCATGGGAGTAGGGGAGTTTTAAATAAGCTGAACTGGACCCTCTGTGGAAAGGTACCTAGTGATCTCAACACACATAGCTCCTGGGCCATCAGCAACAGCTTCATGAGGGCTCCCTTGCCATGCAGCTGACTGATAGAGCTGCATTGTACAGCAGTCCTCATCCACGGAGAAAGGCAATGATACTCAGAAACTACGTTTTGCAATGTTCCTCTGTTGTAATTGTTTTGTCTGGCAGGTACAAGGTTGACATGCTAGTTAACACATTTCTTCTAGGCAGCTGTAAGTTTAAAAGGAGGGGGCATTTTTGATCTGTGGACAACAGTCCTTCTGTTATTTCTTCCAGGGCAGTTCTCCAAGGAAAAGCCCTTGGACAGTCTGCAGTGACCTCCCTCCTCTTCATTTCACGGCTTGGTTATGTTTGTAGGGCTGTACCTTTCTGAGAACAAGGTAACTACTCATGGCTGAATGGTAGTGAGCCAAGTTCACTACCAAAGGGTTGCTGAGTTCACCACCAAAGGGTTGCCAAGTTCACGAAGGGTGAAGTTGTTGGAAAGGGTTCTGGTTTGACTGTACATGTAGGAGGGGCAACCAGAGCTTAGAATTACATACCAGGGCTTAGCATTCTTGCTAGCACTTCTTCCTCTTCAGCATGGATATGCTGGCACCCGCTTCCATTTTCTCTTTTTCTCTCCCTCATCTTTGCTTCTCCACATCTGTGGTACTGGAATTAGTGCTGGCTGTTCAGGAAAAAATGTTGTGGCTCCTGAGTTGGGAGCCAGGCCATGCCATTTCCCATGTCTTCAACCGGTTTGGCTCTGAGGCAAACCAAGGAACCTGTGTCTGTGGATATTATGGTTAGCAGAGGCTAGCCTATATATAGTTTGGTCGATGGCTTTTAGGCAAGCTATGATAAACCATGATCTTTTTTGGAGAGGAAGAATGAGAGGGATTACAGTGACAAGCTTTCCAAACCAACAATTAGTTTATGTTTTAAAAGTATACCCACAAGTGGGGAGGTTGCAAAAACGTGTAGTATTTTACAGTCCTTAATGTAGAAGTCTGTGGCTTTCTTCTCTTGTTCTTTTTGTTCAGTTTTGTTTTTAAATACATGGGACTTGATCTTAGCCTTCATTGTGTTTAGAAACTGCACATCATGTTGGACATGCAGACACTTGGGGAATGTGCTGACCTGCTTGCATCTTTAAGAGACAAAAAGTTGACGTGTCATTTGAGGATATGAGAGATGTAGCGGAATAAGCTTATCCAGTAACATTTAACTTAAATCTGCATGGTTGTTAAGAAGGGACAACTCCAAGGGAGTAACGTGTTGCTGCTTGCCATTTCTTCTCTGATAGCATTTGCTTGTCCTGTTCCTTGGGTTCGGGTAGAGAACTACATGTGACTGCTTGGTTGTAGTTGTCGGATGTATTAGAGGATGAAAAATAATGCAAAATATGAATGTAAAGAGAAGCCTAAGAGTCCAGTCTTGGAAGAAGATCCTTGTGTTAATGGAATATTCTCTAGTATTTGAGAGACGAGAGATAGATTTAAAAGAGAGAGTGAAAGTATAAACATGGTCAGCACCAACAACTTGTCAGCATCATCAGCTTTAGCTTTGAAGTGCAAGTGTGTGTGATTGTACAGAATTGGTTTTATGCCATTTTTCTAGCAAAGGGGTATATTGTTGCAATCTGTCTATCAGTCAGTCAGTCTCTCCATTGTAAATTTCAAACATGCTGGTGTTGTTCCAGGTAAGCTTGAATGAGTTTTGGAAATCTCAGAAACTGAGACTCTCATAACATTTGTGGAAATGGCTTCCTTTGTGACGAGAGGCCAAAAAGAGTTGTAAGGAGACACATATTGAGGAAGGAGGTCTTAAGCATGAAAGACGCTTACTTGAGAATCTAATGAGTGATTGTGGAGGCAGCCATCCTAAATCAACTGAAAAATAGTAGTGTTCCTGATTCTGAGCTAAAATATTATTTAAATTAATACCGTATAATCCATAAAATGTCTTAATCCCTTCCTCTTAACATTTGCACATTGTGACAAGAGATACCTTTAATATTTGTCTGTTGCGAGAAACAATAGTTGTGACACATTCAAGAATTTTGGCAAGGTAGCAACATTTCTTCATGTGTGAACGTACTTGCCTGATCCCCATAATTATTTTACAACTCAATCTAAACAAATGTTGAAAAAAAAAAAGATCCAGGTGTTTTTGCCAACCTTATAACTGTTTAGGCTTTTTATGTCAAAAATAAGTTTCCCAAACAGTTTATGCAGCTGGAAAGGGGGCGATAAGGTTTCTGATTGTTAGTGAGGAGCAGTGAGTATGATCCCATGATTGACTCTTTGACTGCCACAGAGCAGTTCACTCATGGAAACAAGAAAATGTTTCAATCCATCTGGGCTTCAGTTATTTGAAAGAGCAGCCAGTGTTACAAAACCTTTAGCATCTCAGCTCTGTATTTGGAGGCTCTTTCACATCTCCTTGTTTTCTCAGGTAAATTAAAAAGAAATTTCACATGCCAGAACTGCTGTGATGGTTTAGCTCTGAGTGGGTGCCAGGTGCCCACCAAGTCATTTGATCAATCCCCCTGGTAAACTGGACAGGGGAGAGAGAAAAATAACAAAGGGCTTGTGAGTTGAGATAAAGATGAGGAGATAGGTCAGCAATTAGCATCATGGGCAAAACACTCAATGTGGGGAGAAAAGGTTTGATTTATTAATGAACAATCAAAACACAGCAGGGAAATGAGAAAAATCAATCTTAAAACACCTCCCCCTACCCCTCCTTCTTCCCAGGACTCTTCTTCCTTCCCCTCCCCAGCAGCGCAGGGATGGGGGATGGGGGTTATGGTCAGTTTATTGCAGATGGACTTTGCTGCTGCTTCTTTTCAGGGGGAGGCCTCATCACACTTCCCGCTGCTACACTGAGGGGTCCCTCCCCACGGAAGACAGTCCTCCACGAACTTCTGCCATGTGGGTCTTTCCCACAGGCTATAGTTCTTCCTAAACTGCTCCAGCATGAGTCCTTCCCTTGGGGGCAGCTCTTCACAAGCTACCTCAACATGGGTCTCATCCATGGGGAGAACAGTCCTTTGGGAACACACTGCTCCAGTGGGGGTCCCCCATGGGGTCACAAGTCCTGCCAGCAAACCTGGACTGGCATGGGCTCTTCTCTTACAAGTTCCCAGCTCTTGCCAGGAATTTGCTCCAGGATGAGCTTCACTTCTTCAAGCATCCATCTGCTCCAGCATGGGGTTCTCCACGGGCTGCGAGTGGATCTCTGCTCCACCATGGACCTCCCTGGACTGCAGGGGCACAACTGCCTCACCACAGGCTGCACCACAGGTCACAGGGGAGTCTTTCTTCCAGTGCCTGGTCACCTCCTTTCCCTCCTTCTCCACCGACCTTGGTGTCTGCAAAAATGTTGTTCTCACATGCTCACTGCCTTCTGCTACTGCAGTTTAGCAACTGCACAGTAACTTCTTCTCCTTCTCAAATTCACAGAGGCATTCCCTCAGTCACTAATTGGCTTGGCCTTGGTCAGTGGTGTGTCTATCTCTGAGCCAACTGTACCTCTCTACTACTAAAACCTGGACACACAAAACGACTACAGTTGCACTGCATGTTCTGATATTCTGGTACCACCTTTTTCCATCAGTTTCCATTAAGAGATCTGGACATGAAGCAATCTATTATTTTTAGTCAAGATATACAGCTTTATTTGAACTAACTTTCAATCACCTTGTACATAAGGTGATTGAAGACTTACAGAAGTTTTATTCTGGCTGAGAAGGGAGAGTGAAATTATTATGGTGGCTTGATTTAACAAAATAAAATCTGATTGAAAATCAGCTCTTTTGTTACTTTTCATTTACAGCTATTGCCATCTTACTGACAAGTAGACCTGGGAATATATCTTGGTGTGAAATGTTGAAAGGAATGCAGAAGAAATCTATTTGGTTTGCATTAGCAGGCATCCATTTAGTTTCCTTTCTCTGTAGAACATCTTTCTTGAAATACTTCATGTTGCTGAGAGTGTATTAGTTTGCAGTTGTTTTCAAAACATTTGAATTTGTACTTTATTAACATTTTCATAGCTATTGTTGAGTGTCATTACTGAAATGATTCAGCACCTTAAAGAGCCCTGATACGCAGTGAGCAAGAAAACGTTGCATCTGTTTTACCTACTGTTTTTTGGCTGCCTGTCCCTCAAACTTGTTTTTCCAAGGAGTGAAATCTCTTCATGTTAGGCTAATTACTGCATGTCAGTTCTTTAACTCTTAAAAAAAGACTTGGATGTCAGCTCTGCAGAAGTAGTGAGATGTGCAATGATTTAGCCAAGGGTCCAAATGTCTACGCAGGTGCAGTTGAAATGAAAATATAAAATGAATATGGTGCCGTTGTCTCTGTAGCAAGCATGGATTAGTGTTCCCCCCATAGTGTTCACTTTAAGTGTTTTGGTGAACAATATTAATGAGCATTGATAGTCTGGGGACCTTAAAATTATTGCCAGTTTGTAATTGCTCTTTGCCACATACACTCACTTTACACCTGTGCAAAGGCCAGCCAAAGTGATACCAGGTGAGTGAAATCCATTATCTATATCCTTTTTCATGTTGTTGGGGAAGCCTGACCTAAAAGTTGGTGCAAACTTAGCTATTGCCATTTGCTGAACAACTTTCTTCCTTAGGAGGAGGTCTGTTTCTGCTTCCAGCTTTGCCCTTTCATTTTACAGTTATGGTGCCGAGCCGTGCAAGTGTCCCTTCTAATTGCATAATAAGAATGACCAGATTTGTGTACATTTCCCACTTTCTCTTTTTTCTTTTAAAGCCTGAGACTGCAGCTGTGCTGAAGCGCACTGTCGAGGCACTTATGGAGAGAGGAGCCGTCGTGAGGAACCTAGAAAACCTGGGAGAAAGGACTCTACCTTACAGAATCTCCAAGCACAAGGAGCGCCACAGAAGAGGAGGGTATGCATGATGTGTTTTTCCTTAAAACCCTTGAAGTGCTCCTTTAAAATGCACATAAGTAACTCTCATTGTTTGGTACAGTACACCTGTAATGTCTGTGATCTCAGTATGTGGCTCTTTTTGTGTGCGTGTGTTTTGCTTCTAGTGTTTTGTGTCTTTTATTCTGTGTGGCATTGGCTTGTTGTTAGTGTTTAGGCATCGTGTTACAAGCAGCCTGGGTCCAGGCCTGCAGAACTAGTTTCCCCAACATACACAATGTTATTTTGTGATGTCATTTTTATGTAACTGTTTTCCAAGCTAGTCAGGCTGTTTACTGATAAAAGTCATACTTAATCTGCTGGTTGCTAATTGGCAGGATTGATTCATTTTCTCTAGTGCATCTGAACTAAATGTTAATTACCACGTGTACCCTGTAAGACTTGCTTGTGTTTCTGATACAGTTTTCTGTCAGGATGTTAAAAGATGACTGTTTATGGTGGCTTATGGGAAGTATGGCACATGTAAAGGAAGCTGTGAGTTGTCATCTTGGATGTCTGGCTTCCCCCGCAGTGCAGGAGGACAGTGCTGTGGATCTCACCCCCTGCTCGCTCATGCCGGTGTGTTGTTGCTCCTTGAGGCTACCTCTGAAATGGATGCTGGCTCTCCCAAGGACTGAGAAATGTTGCTAGGCAACCCACACTGTGCTGGGGCTGCCTGTGGTAATCAAAATAACAATTAACTACTTGCTCTTCCTAATCCCTGAGATTCAACCTGCCTACCTGCCATCTTCCTTGAGGGGCAGTTGGCACTGGGGAAAGTGAGGTGACTTTGGAGGTGCACCTTCTTGGATCATCTCCCTGGGGGTGACCCACAATTTCACTCTGTCTTCTGAGGACCTCTTCGTTCTCTTGCGAAGTGGGAGTGGTGACAGCTGCCAGTTGAAGCAGACTGACAGGAAGGGTAAGGGAGGAAATCTCCATGATGTGCCTGTTACTTAACCAAAGGCAATGGTGTGGTGGCCATGACTGTCTTGCACTCCTGCTCCATAGTGTCCTTCAAAACATGGCTTGATCCTGCTAGTTTTGCATTTTAGGATGAAGTCTTGCTGCCTACACCAAGGAGCTAATCAAAGCCTTGTCTCAAGATAGAATGACTAACTACCTCATCCTTCTGTTGGAGTAGAAGCATTTTGGAAACATTAAAGTCTTTTCCAATGACTTCAGCAGAACAAAGAGTTGGTGTTACTCTCCTTGTACATTTAGCTTGTATGTTGCTTTTTTTTTTCTAGAGTACGTGGCACATTAACATTTCACCACTTTGGCTTGGGTAGCAGTACTTCTGCCAGTCAGGTCTTGCGTTGTTCCACAGGGAAACCAGAACAGGAGAAGATGGTAACCAGCGTCACAATAAATCCATAGCAGAGATGAATAGAAGATATTTCTCCAGGGGATCTTTCAGATTTGTAAACTCAATTCATTTACTCTAACAGATTACCTATGTAATAAGCAGGATGAGGGGATCTGTAGACTGTGATGCAGAGTCTTCAGAACAGACATATTTAGTCTTATGAATGAGGCAACCACTTTGGCCAAATAATTACATGTGTCTTCCTGCTCATGTGTCTTGTAACATGAGCAGGAAGCAGTCAGATTAATGTCACCATTGGTGTTCCTCCTCCACCTTCCAGTTCAAGTGTCTGTAAATATTTAGCAGTCATTCTGCTTGCTCTGGATTTGGATCCTCTGAATTTAAATATGACAGTTCCCTCCCCTAAATTGCTTGGCTTCCTGAAAGGAAGAAGTAATTGAGAGAGGATACTACAGGAAATAGTTGTTTTCTTTGTTTTCAATTGGAGAACTTAAATTCAGGAGACATGAGATATTACAAGGGGAAGCAGCAGGCAGTTTCAGTACCTGGTAATGTGGGAGAACTGTGTTTCTGTAGATTTTGCTGAGGAGATTGCAGTTCAGTGTATGGGTCTAGTGGATTCCTGGTGTACCATCTAATATTTTATACAGTCTGGAGAATGTTACTCAGGATATTAAACATAATATAGGAATAGGAAGTGAAAAGTAGGTTCTTGATCCACCTTATGAAATCAATCAGTTCTACTTCATGGCATCTGTAAAAAGTAATTTTTTTTTTTTTAGCAGGACAAAGTTAAAAAGAAAAAAAAAAAGCTTTCCAAGATACCTCACTAAGCTGAATATACACCTGTACTTACTATGAAATCCTAAGGTCTTTTCTCCTTTGTAGCCAACTTTTAATTCTGTTTGTGTTCCTTTTCTTAGCAAGCTGGTGTAGACTGGTGTATTAAGTAGTATAAGAGTGTGTCAGCTTTTCCTTAGTCTGGGCTTTTTCCGAAGTGACTGAAAGGGCTTCTGTAATAGTGCAAATGGTGCTGTGTGTCTGTGGGGTGAGAGTGTTTTGTTTTGTTTTGTTTTTTTTAAATTATTTTTTCTTTTTTAGTTGTCTGATTCTTAGCAGAGCTTCAGCTAACTTATTTTCCAATAGTATATAGAAGGTTGGAGACTTAGGGTATACTTCCCTAAGGTTTCTATACTTCTGTTACTTCCTTGGACCTTCTGGCTGGTGAATTATATGAGTGTTAATGGAGCACAATATTTGTAGCAACACATAGTGTGAAAACTAGTGCAATACAATAGTTGTAGCATCAGTCACGGCTTAATAGTGTGTCTCTTAGAGACAGCTCTTGTCCAGTGACTGCTGTGTGAACCACACTCCTGTCACTCAGAATGGCTTGGGATTATCCTACCTGCATGGGTTAATTGTCTGAAAACCAAACTAAACCAAAGCAATCTTCCTCACCAGTGTAGTGAGACTGGCTTTTCTCCCTTACAAAACTCCCAGTGCTGTCCAGGCTACATCTTAACCTCAAATTACGTGCTATCGATAACGCAGCACCAGTTATTTGCAGGTCAAGGTGCTCCGTGGCATGCTTAATAGTCATCCTCCCAGACTTTTGATGTACGTTTTCTTCATTTAGTTAATTCCATTTTTAAATGCAGTTCAAGCCTTTATATACAGCACATCGTAAAACTGAGTGATTGATAGTGAAAGGATCCGCAAGCGTGACGTGCAGGGCAAAGCTACTGCTGGACTTAGCCAGGTTTTGGTAGTGTCTTTAGTAAATGGTAAAGAATTAAACTGGAAAATACATACTCATAGGTCAATAGAGAGGTTAGTTGCCTCCTTGAGTTCTCTTCTTGAGTTCTGTAGTGCTTCAGCTTCATCTGTCTCAGATACACTGTGTTACGGGTACGTTAGAAATTTAAGAATATCCAGGAGACTTTAGAGAACGAGAATTTTACTGCCAATTGATCTGTAAAGCTGAGAATTTTCAAAGCTTTCCATAGGGGACTGTGGCCCACAGTTGTCACCGGAATGAGCAGTTTTACTCTCCCAGGGCAGCTTTGAAAGCTTCAGATCATATGTATAATTGACTTGTTTCTTCTCAGGAAATCACATTCACTGAGCAGGTGGTGCATGTACATTAAGGGTATATTAAAACAAATTTAGATCTTTTTCTTAAATGCATCCCTTTTGGCAAGGGGAAAACACCCTCCTTTTCAGAGACCTGATACTGACAGCTTTTGCATTTAAGTAATTATGAAAATAGTATGTTTCAGGAAATGTGTGGATGTGTCTGAAGAGTCAAGCTGGTTTACTCATAATGTAAACTGAAGTTGAAATATTTACTAATTCACTTTTATGGTATTAGTTGCCATAATAGCACATTAATATTTTGTCCTTAAAGTATTTAAGAGTGTGATTCAAGTAACATCTCACAAAATTGTAGCAAGTATCTTATAGATGAATAAAATGTGGGAAGGAAACATTGAAAACCCACCTGGATGAGTTCCTGTGTGACCCTGCTCTAGGTGGTCCTGTTCTGACAGAGGGGTTGGGCTTTCGAGGTCCTTTCCAGCCCTGGAGATTCTGGGTTTCAGTGTGGAGTAGGCATTTAAATTTAATTGAGACGTTGAGCCTGAGTGACTTGTCCATGGCTGCTACGTCTTTGAAAAAACAGAGGAAGAATGTAAATAAGGATTACCAATTTTTTTTCACTTAATGAGCAGTAGATTTGTGCCAAGTATTTGCTTTGCTAGCCACTGCTTGTTTATAATTTTTCATGAACTGTACCTAAATTGCTTTTAACTGTGCTTTTTTTTTTTTTTTTCCCCCTAAATGTTGTATTACATGTACCCAGAGGTGCTTATTTCTGGAACATGCAAAAGTGAACTGATTTAAATAAGGTGTGTACTAGTATTTGAAAGCCAAGAATGTTAAACTCTGGATTTGTTTGCTGTTTAAGATGATGCAGAAGCATTGAATCACTGAAAGCAGATTTCAAATAAAAGGTCCAGACTGGAGCTGGGTGATGACATTGCAGATCCATTGCACATATTTGGTCAGTGCTGAACTGGAGAATATTGCAACTGCTTGTGAAATGGTAAATCTCAGCAGCGCAGTCTGTGGGTTTGCTCTTTGTGGCATACCTGTTTTCTTTGGCCTTGTCAGACTATGCCTTAATCATACGCTTGTGACACTTCATGCTTCAGGGCATCAGACAAAGGAGGTGGTTTGGGGGACGTGGTCGGTATGTAGGATATTTTTACTTCAGGGGAGATGGTACAAGTGTAACTACCAACCAGATCTTAAAAAAAGTAAGAATCAGAAGCTCCTTTGGGAAGGTAATGGTCAAAACTTTGTGCAGACCAGAAATCTATTGAAATGGAAGGAGCTATGACGGGGGCTTTGGGAAGAAGAAAATTGCCAGGTGTAACTGGGTTTTGGATACTAGGTGCCTTGCTGTCCCCTACAGATTTGTTATTTCTGATCTTATGTGCTGCCCCAGCCCTTCCAAATGTTGCTTCTGTTCTTATTTTTATCTCTGTTGTAGAAAAGATTATATACATTGGCCTCATCAGTTTTCAGATGTAGTATGGTTCTGTAAGTCAGTAGAGTGCTGTGGTCTTTCCCTTCTGTTTTGTTTTGCATATGTGTGTGTTTTCCTCTATTAAATGTACCTCTAATACAGTAGCATTTTGGACCTTTCCCTCCACATTTTTATTATTTCCTTTAGTTCTCCAGTTACACTGTGCATAATTCAGATTATTCTTAACAATTTCCATGTTCTATTTGCCACTTTTTCATTGCCTTGGTTTTTTTTTCCCTTTCAAATTTGATTTTGAAAAGATGGCAATTTTCTTTTGTTATTTGCTTGCTTGTCTCTTCATCTTTTTGTTTTGCTGTTCACTCCCAGTTATCTCATCAGCCCACTTGTTCTCTGAAATAGCAAACACAGGCCTTACTTTTGTTCTTGCTGAATTGTATTTTGGGAGTTTATCTTAACGTGTGCACAGGGAATTTTCTCTAGGAGGTGTGCAGGGTCCCTGGCAATTGCCAGGGTCCACTGAGGAGCACAGAATACATACCAGTAGCATCTAATGGGATCAGAAAATCCAGGCTGCAATTGTAGTTATGCTGTGGGCTTCTGTGTGATGAGGGAGAATGGCAAGGCAAGGAGGTCCTTGCATCATGTTCTTCAGGACATTTGAATATTTTGGAAGCTTACCTTACCATGTAAGTTAGGTTTATATGTTCACACTTTTCCTGTAAGGAATCTGAGTTTATGAACTATATTTACATAATTTATTTTAAACCAAACAGCTTGGGACAGAGTAGTATTCCATGTGGACAAGAGACACTGAAGTGTCTTCCAATAAGCCTACCATTCTATGAACTCATGCAGTTTGGATACAGTTTTATTTACTTGATTTGAAAGATTAAAATAAGAGTTACCCATCAGAATTGTTCTTTGGAACGTTTACAAGTTTTAACAAACCTTCTCTTCTCTCCACCTTCTAGTAAAATACAATCTATTGCATAGTTGAAGGACTCTATCCCGCAGATAAATGTACTGAGATGTTTAGCTTCAGGTAGATTCTTTTGGTGGTTATCAGTGCAAGTGAAGACCAAAGAAAAAGAAAGAAGAACAGATGAAAGGGATTGCAAGCTGTCCTTTTTAACATCGTCAAACTAAATTTATAGGTAATGCACAAACTGCATTATTTGTTTCCATTCAGATCTGAATCTGTTTCAGCAAGAGAGTTGTGGGTCTGTAATGCACTTGGATGAGAACAAACCCAGTTTGAATATTTGAGTATTGCACACATTTGTAGTATTTTCTGCTAAACTGATTGTTTTCTTCCACTAGATGGGGCTTTCTTCATTGATGAGTTGAACCATTACTTTTTCTTCAGAGGCTTATGTCCACATTCACATACATCTAAGTGTGGATATGCCTCAGGCAGCAGAGCCTAGAAATGTTTTGTTTTGCTTTGTTCATTTTTTTCCCCCTTCACCTTATCTGTGGGAGTGCAATTTGCAATTTTGGTGCTTTTCACAAGAAATGGCACTGTGCAATAGTTTGTGGTGCCAAGGCACCAATATCGTTTTCTGATGCACTAAATTCCATAGCATCCGTGTGCTGCAAGCACGTTGGTTAAACATGATGAGCACTCGCAAATAGGGGGCTTTGTGGAATGGGAATCGACTCACCATTTGGGTTTGTGTTTTTTGGTTTTTTTAAAGCTGTAAATTATACACAAGGCAGGGAAGTGACACAAGCAGGATTAATACTTGCCTTGTAGCTTCAGCCCTGCTAGTAACAGTTTTGTAGCCTTCTCAAGCGCTGCGCGGTGAGCGTGACTTTTCAAATAGGTCAGGCTGGTTTCTCTTTTGCCATCTGAACGGTGTTTTTTAAAACAAATTTGCTGCAGCGCTGCAAAAGTCATTCTGTTGTTTTATTGGCTTAATAACAGGTGTCTATATAGAGAATCTGGCAAATGAAATTCCTGAAGACTATGAATGGTAAAACATATTATTCCCCAAAGTACTTGCTCATTACAGATTGTGTCATTGCTGTGGCACAGTGTAGTTACAAAAGTGCCAGCTTTTGGTTTTGATTTGGTACTTCACCAGTTGCTGTCCTTGTGATTTTTCAAGGGACTTCCATTTATTCCATATGTATCTTTTAAAAGGTGTACTAGTCCTTATGACTACAAAACGATAGTCCTTCTGAGCATGAACTTTCCTGCTTGTCCTGCTGAGGAAAGGTAGCTACCACAAGCGTTGAGAAGAAAAGCAAACTACCTCTCTCCCGAGAAACGCAGTGGTTGCAAAAATGAAGTCTTCATTCAGGGAGGAAA
Source organism: Urocolius indicus (assembly GCA_013401255.1). Lineage (NCBI taxonomy): Eukaryota > Metazoa > Chordata > Aves > Coliiformes > Coliidae > Urocolius > Urocolius indicus. Next base: position 16,841 of record WBNH01004809.1, on the reverse strand, counting down.
AAAAAGCTCTTATATAGGAATTACCTTAATGAGAATGAACATCCAGCTGTTCTCCTGTGAGTGCTGCAGCTCTCTTCCCTCCAAGTGGTTTCCCGTTTCCCTGTTGGATGCTTCACCTCGACCTGTTCATCGGAACATTTTCTTTCTTTTGTATCTTCCGTCTCCCCACTGGGGAAGCTTACATACACTTCCTGCCACTATGTAAAGGAGGAAAGCGTACAGATGTTTTTTAGGCACAACTATGGGACCACACAGCCACTTCCAAGTCCACAGCATGTGTTCTTTTTCCTCAGCTCCTCGGGTTGACCGTTGTATTCTGCGAGGATTTAAAAGTGAGTTTTGATCCAGGTGCTTTTCAGGGGTCTTTGAAGTCCAAGGCCGTCCATTTGAACGCAAAATATTTGAGTATCCTTAGGACTCAGAGGTGAAACAATTTCTGTCTTGTATGTTAAAAAAGATAAATTAAACCTGGCTTCCCCTCCCCCCGCTTTTTTTGTGTCTTGCATGTGCAAAGGCATGTCCTCCTTTACTTGAGATCATATGATTTTTTTTTTCAGTTAATGCATTATTTTAATATGTTTCAGTCTGCTCCCCTGTATTTAAATCATCCTTCTATTTACAGTCGAGCAGGATGACAAAAATAACTGTGGTCTCACAGTGAATCAGTGGAATTTTCCTGCGTTTCTCCCCTGATGACTCGGACGACTCCTAGAGAGCCTGAATGCTCTTGCAGATTTTTGCTTGCAAGAATGAGGTGGTTTCCCTCCTTCATTCCTGTATTTTTCCCTGTCTTTCAGTCCCACTGGGATTTGGTTTTGTTTACTACACAAACAGTAGCTACAGCATTACGTATCAGGTCATAGATCACTCCCTGAAATTAAGGTTGCTGCATGCCTTAATGAAGGTGGGTTGAAAAAACCCCACGGCCTCGTGACAGCTGATTTTAAGGTGTATATTTGGGAGGAAGGAGTTCCAGATCTTCTCAGTGATTGCATTGTTGATTGTGTTTGGTTATTGCTTTTGCAGCTGTTACTTTCTTCTTCTTCTTTTTTTTTTTTTTAATGAATAAATAGGGTTTTTTTTATGCTGGCCCTCTTCTTCCTTCTCTCTCTTCTGGCACGGGAACATGATCGTTGCTTGTTAACATTGAAGAGCGGGTGGTTGTTTTGAAAAACTTGCATTGTCCCCAATTACTGCAGTTTCCTATCTTCAGTCAGATAAAATACCTATTCTGCGAGGAGTCATAAAGATATGCTGTAACAGCTCATCCTCCCATCCCCCCCTTCTCCTTCAGTTATCAACAGTGCGTCAGTGGAAATTTCCACCCTTTGCTAATGTGAGAGAAAGCAGAAAGTTGCAAAGCAGCCTTTGGAGAAAAAAAAAAAAAAACCAACCATTGCTGTTTTAGGAACACAATGAAAAGCAGCATACGATTTGCAAGCAGAAATGAAATTAAATTCTCGATAGATGGTGAGACTGAAATGGTTCAGTGAAGAGCACAGATTACAATGCAAATGAATGCTCTTGCTAAGGGCAAGGGGCATGAAAGTGGTGGTGGATCACCAGCTAGAATTCTCGGCCCCTCCCACCCCTTCACAGTTGCCACTGTGAGAGAATTTAGAAGGCTTCTTCCCAAGCAGAAGAGTCATCTGTTAAATTTACCAGTGACTTTTAATGGCTTTAACAGAAAAAAAAATTACTTTCTCTTTTTAAGGGGTGTGCATCCTTCAGATGTTGCTGTGCAGTATTTCTGATGAGTTGTCCAAGCTTAAAAGTCATTTCTGTCCCTAAACTTTTAACCAGCTGGCATCTCTTAATTCTGGAGACCGGAAAATGGTAGGCAGTTCAGTTTTCCAAATATATTGAGACAAATCCTCTTCCCTGTTGAAGCCTGTGAGGATTTGTGAGAAATTCCTCCAAATCCTTCTTGAGACAGGTTATTGTGGTAGCTCTCAGTAGCCCTGCTGCAGTCAGAGGGGCAGCACCTTCACTGACATGACCTGTTTCTGGTCCCTTGGTTTCAGTGATGCTCAGCCACAGCCTGCACCAGCTGGGCATCTGTTCTGGTGGACTCGTTGCTTCAATGTGGGCAGCAGAGAGTTTTTTGACTTCAGACTCCTCACACAGAAGAATTCAGTGTTTCAGTCTGGTCTTTCTGAAAAAGACTTCAGAGACAAATCATGGCTGTTAATGTCAATGCCTGTGTAAAAGCTGCAGGGTTAGGATGTGTGGCTGAGGAGAAGCACCTTTGCCATGTTTTCCAGGGTGGATTCCACTCTCATGCAGTAATCTTACGCATGCTGCTTGAGTCATTTCTGGCCTCATGTGTCTTCTCTGTGTGTAATATTTTTGATGTAACACATTTAGTTCTTGAAGATGGACTTCATGTGGTGTGAAGGACGTGAGGATGTCTGTTGTTTGTGACCCCATCTCCTATATTTCCCAGTTCAGCCTCTGCTCCTGGGGACTTGATTTCCTTTGTGAAGATGGACTGTGATGCTCACGCTATAGTTGGCTTAGTAAGAATCCATACTTTTGCAGAATAAATTCCTCTCTGTTAGGTACAGTTTTAAAATCAAACCGAGATGCTTGATCCTACATGGGTGATGTGACTTCACTGAAGGGATATTGCTGTTAGGCTATAGTAAAGGGGAGTTCATGGGGAGTTGTGCTTGAGTGGACTAGGATGATAAGGAGAGCTTTTTGAGAGGATGTGGAAAGACTGAAATGCAAAAGCTAGACGGGAAATGCTGTGCTGTACATTTAGCCTTCAAGTTATTGATGGTCTTGGAAACAAGGTGAGTGATTAGTTCTCTTCAGCAGTATTTCTGAGACAGTGACAGTATCTTTTCACTGTACCGTAGTTAGTGCCATGCCAAATGCAGACAGAGCACTTAAAAAGTGTTCTAGTTACAGCTGTGTTGACAATGCTGGNATAAGAAAAAGCTATTTCACTGTGCAAGTGAGGGAGCCCTGGCACAGGCTGACCAGGGAGGGTGTGGAGTCTCCTTCTCTGGAGTTCTTCAAGACCCGCCTGGATACATTCCTGTGTGACCTGATCTAGGTGAACCTGCTTCTGCAGGGGGGTTGGACTAGATGATCTCTAAAGGTCCCTTCCAACCCCTACCATTCTATGATTCTATGACTTGCAGCATTTCAAGGGAGGAGGAATGGCCAGTGACATGGGTTCTTTTGCATTAGTGTAATGGCTGGCACTAGGTCACTCCTCACTTGCAGGAAAAGCCAACGTAATATTGTTAATGAATTTAAGATATACCTCATATGAAGAGATGGGATCTGATTTTTTCATATCTGAGATTAAACTAACAGGGTGGTGTGTAGTTGTGTCCTTTGTTTGAAATGAGGCTTGTGAAGTGCAGCAGACCTCTTTGCCTGTTTGGGTGTACCAGAATTTTAAAAGCCTCCAAAGAAAGTGCAGTTCTTCTGCAAAGGAGAGGTTTTTTTCAGAAGTAACCTCAATGACCTAAAATATTAGCGGGGAGCGGCATTCTCCTTGCCGTAGGTAGGCGGTCAGCCTTGTCTTTATAGATGTCAAAGATAGCTGTGTGGTAGACATGAAGGGCTCGCCTGGAGCAGTGTGTTCTGTACGTGCTGTGTATGTGTGGAGGTCAGACCTTTTCAGTCCTGCCAAGGTCAGCACGGCAGTGTGCTCGTCAGGTGGGCACTGTCTGTAATGCATCTTCAGGTCCTACCTCAGATTCAAATCAGAGGTGGGCTTAATTTGGGATAGGTCTGTCTCCTGAGTTTCTTTTCCTGTGTGGTTTTGTGTAAATTCTTGTTTTACCTTTTTCTTTAAATTTCCGTTGAGCTCCAAAGCAGAACTTTAAAGGAAGAGATGTGCCTTGTCTGTATATAAGCTTGAGATGCTTCACATTGGCATCCGTTCCCTAAAGAACCGATGCCGTGAGTTCAAAGGAGGAGGATGCATGTGGTAACTGAAATTAATGTGCCACCCTGCATTTTTTTTGAGACCATTCACATCGAGGTGTGGAAATGAATGGAATGGGTACAACAAGAGTAAGCTTTCTCTTTCATCTCCTTGAGTAAGCAGTGCTGTGTACGACAAAGAAAGGTTCAGGCTGAGCTTGCTGCTTCAATTGAACTTTTCTTATTTGAAATCAAGATAATGCCGAGCTTTTATTTCGAACCATTCTGGTGCAAAATGTGAGAAGAAAATGAGAAAGTTTCATTTAAGAATTCCCACAGAACAGTTGCTTGAATTCAGGTTGTTGCAGTACAGGTGTCCTTTTTTCAATTGTGTGTGTGTTTCTCATTGCAGGTATTTTTTGATAGACTTAGAAGGCCCACCTTCAATTGTATCAACCATGATGGATCATCTAGGACGTGATATCGATGTAATTAGACGTGCTTTTGTAAAGCATCCTGTGTCAAAGACAGAAGAGTGCAATGGCATAATCCCAGACAACCCTGCAGACAAACTACTTGCCAAGAAGTGAATATTCAAAATAGCTTGTTTGAAATTTTTTACAAAATTTTTTTAGCCCTGCTTTGGAAAACAAATGTGATAACTAATGTCTATCAAAAATAATCACTTTTTGCCATATTATGTGTGTGGTATAGTACCCTATCTAAAGTGATTGTAACGTTTGAGGTTTTGTTTTGCTTAAAATAATTTGAATAGGCTTAATCTGCATGCTTATCTTGATATCTGACGACTCTGAAAATGGATTTTCGTTTCTCTTAGAGCATTGCATTGATAATGAAGATTTATCTATCATCAGAATGCTAGAAATAGCATTCTTTTTCAAAGGCAGATTACTTCAGAATATGTATATTTACACAAGAGATTAAGCACTCTGCAGTGTAAATATGACAGTATAGGATGTGACTTGTTGGTGGATTTTTGATTTGTTGGAGACGGTTTTTCTTCTTGTTTCTGGAAAAAGGTAATAAAAGTGTGATTAAAAATAAAACTTGACTCATTTTTTAAAAGCAGAAAAAGTAGAAGAAGAAAAAAAATCTTACACTGCCAATCTTACACGTCATACTTCTTTAAGGTAATAACTCTGTTCAAAGTACAGGTAAAAAAAATTACTCTTTGTATAAAAAGCCAGAAGCTTCCAGGTGGCAGGTTAGAGAATAACTGTGCTTATATATGAACAGAAGAATAAAAGATGTTTTGTTTTGCCATCAGCTTGATCCAGGTGGACATTTCAAACTGAAAAAAACATCAGGACAAAGGTCTTGACGTATATTTAGTCTTTTTCTCTTGTGAAAAAGCAGAGGAAAAGCAGTGCACACGAAAAGATGGTACTAATGCTGTATGACTTCCTGCAGGTGAGACATAAATTCAGTAGTTCCCTGATGATCTCCATGTTTCACCTATGCTACTGATGGAATCCACTACCTGATTCTCCTGAGTGTGTGTAGTTATTTTTGTAGAAGAAAATAAGTTAACACTGATAATGTTGTTACGCAAAGAGGATTTTCTTTACATCCTGAAGCTGCCTCCTCTGGCACTCCAGCATTGTGGTTACCAAAGGGAAGGCCTGTCCAGAAACCACAGTCAGATTCCCAGAGACCTGTGACAGGTCTGGCTGATGTGAATACTCTCCAATGTGTTATTTCTGCACTAATTTGTCTCTTTTTATGTAGGTAGCTGAGTAATTTTTTGGGGGGGGATGTTACTGCTTTCCTTGGATGCAGAACTTCAGGAGGAAAAGAAACCAGTGTTACTTCTGAGTATCTTCGTTTTTAAAGGAAAAGATGAATTAGAAAAAAGAAAGAGGAAGTTATCTTTCTGTACATCTTTCTTTAGGAGACCTGAATGTGTGTGTGTTTGTAGTGTTTTGGGTTTTTTTCTTTTTTTTTTTTTTTTTTTTTTTTTTTCCCAGTTTTAAATCTGCCTTTATTTTAAGAGCAGACTGTCAGATTCTGTCTCTTATTTTCCTGTAAAAAATCATTGGGATAATAGAGAGAAGGCACTATAGGCTTGCTGAAGTCAGATCTATATTAGGTGTGCTTTTTTTTCCTTTTTATAGTCACTGCCAGTTTTGAATCTCTGGTTTCTGTGTGCACCAGCGACTGCTCCAGGCAGATTTTTGCTTATCAATGACTTTTGCTTGTAAGAACTGACCTTCTTTCCATAGGGATTATGGAATTAGCCAGGGGGAGCTGTAGGTGCGTAAGTCTGTGCCACAGGTCTGGTTCCCTGAGCTGCCCTTTCTGTTGGGCTGCTGAAAATTCGAATTTGTAGCATAGAAAGCACAAAATATGAGTAGAGAAATAGATAATGCTTTAAAGAATGTGTTTTATTCAAAGGCCTCTCAGAAGTTCTTCTTAAATAGAAAGGGAACAGAAAGCCTGTAGTTTAAAGTTACTTTGCCTCTGTCTGGGACTTTGGGCCCTAGATTTCATTGGAATAGAAAGGAAAATATATAAGCTTACAACGTCACAAAATGAAGAAGATTGTCCACAGAAGATGTACACATATAAATGTATGTTTGTCTTTGTTCACTTTCCTTTAGCGTGGTGTTAGATTTTGCATTTAATTTGTTCCAGTTTCTAGGTTGATGCCTGCATTCAGTAGGAAGATCCCAGATGTTCCTTTGAGATGAGCCCATCAGCATATTATTAAATATGAGACATTATTTGTTATGGTTTAGGACCTTTGGTCAGTCAGACATTCATGCTTCTATTCTCTATGTGGCCGGTTTCGGATCTTAACAGAAGACTTATGGATGTCAAGAGCAGAAGACTTGAGCTCCTGAGGCCAACTCCTCCGAAGAGCGGATCAGTGGTAGCGCATCTCTCGGAGCCACAGCTGATTCTGTTCTCTGAAGTCCTGTGCGTGCAAAGGGCAGTGACTGAAGTTTGCCTTTGGGATAGAAACACTGACCTTTGAAAAAGCAGTGGCCAGGAGCAGAACCATGCTTTGCCGGACTGGTGCATGGTTACATAAGCACTACTGCTTTCTCAGCAGCAGGATTTATTTATAAAAGGTCTGCTTGAATAGCTGGCTCTCAACTGGATGTACTATTTTCTTCATAATTGATAGTTTCTAATATGAAAGTTTTTTGTTGTTGTTATTTTAATAGGGGGTGGAGTAGGGGAGGCTAAGGAAGGGAGTCTTGGGTTGCAATTTAGCCCAGTCAGCTACCCAGACTGGTAGTTAGTTATTTTGGGAAGCTAATGCATGACAGTGTGTGCCTTCTCTCTCAATAGTTGTAAACTGAGGAATGGACACTGGAGTATATACATATATATATATTGAGCAATTCTGGGTTTGAGTAAACAGTCCTGAGTTGTGCCATGGAAGAAGGCGAGTAACTGTACCCTGAACAATCAGAAATTCTCCCTGCAGAGGAAGGGAAAACCTTAGCATGTCTCTCAGATGTATTTACCTTTTTGATTGTTGATAGCTGGTTTGTCCCACTGAGGTGTGAGTGACTCCTGGTTTCCAAGAATAAAACTTCAGGATGCTATGTGGTGTCACTGGAGAGCCAGAAGACTCTGTGCAGCCAAACCATGGCCAAATACCTAAAATATCAAACTCCACTGGCATTCCCAAAGGCCTAAACAGTTTGAATACCAGTACTTTAAATTTTGTTTACCAAAGAATTCGATAGTGAAGCTCTTCAGCCCTTCCTTAGATTATATTCCCAAGTGTATAAAATAAGTAGTTTTATGCTCCTAGATGCTCTGGTTTTCCTGTTTGTGGATTGTGGAGATACACAGAGTTGGGTAAGTATTAAAATAACAACTGGCAGTTCTCCTGGCTCCGAAATGTCTTCTCTTCTCCGTCTTAACCTTCACCAAACAAACGAGCACAAGTGGTTTAATGGTGAAGATCCTAGGTATGTCTTCAATCATTCCTTTTTCCTATCTTTACCCTCCTTCTCAGGTGAATCTTGCACTCTGAAAGTTTCTTCAGTGGAGTGGGGGCATTACACCGCAAAGCACTCGCTGTGGCTTCTGGCTTGACTCAGAAAGTTTGTGCAAGCAGGGATTTGTTCCTCCCACAGGCCAAGGGTGCATCTTCTATACAGCTGACTAATTTGTCAAAATCCCTTTTGTTGATAGCGTGAGCTTAAAGAATTTCAGGATCTTCAGTGTCAGCAGAATATTTCTGTCACTAAGGGTTTTAACGTTTACTCTGAAAATCAACTTTCATCTGAACTTCCGCTTTGGAGCTGCAGGCTGAGCTGAGAGCAACAAGCACGCAGGGATGTATTGCTTTGGAAGTCATCCAAGGAGTAATTAGAATGGCAACAGTCAACATGACTCATGGGCTCCTAGTGTTGAATCTAGGCTTTGATCTCTGAAACACTTCACCTGTCCATTAATGAGATCAGTTTCTGTTGCAGTCGCTACACTGTTCCAAAGGAAGACATTGAAATTTAAAGCAGTCCTGTTGTAGTCATAGAAATTTCTCTTAAGATGTAACCAGTCTGCCACACCTTATTTCTGCTCAGAGAGGCTTCTAGAATCTCTCCAGCAGAAATGTTCAAGAATCATGAGGCAAACTTCTCACATACTTTGAACTCTTGGCATGTAATCATGGTCTTAAAAATTGTTTAAAATGTGAGGTTCTTTAGATTTTGTGATTCACTTTTTCAGACTTTATTGCTGGCATGATTTTCACGTAGCATCTGAGTGAAAAGCTCTCAGAAGAACACAAGCTACAGCAAATGAGATGCGTGAAAAGTTCATTGGGCCTGATGATGTGTCCATCCACCCACTGAAACAAAACAAGGGAAATAAAAAAGGGAGTAATTACTGTGCTCTTTCCTAGAATTCGGAGGTTCAGATAGCATAAAAGTGAGAATTGATGTGGAGTCAAAACATACTGCTGCATGGAGGGAAGATTGAAAACGTGTTACTCAACGTGACCTATGTAATCTGGTGCTTTCTTAGTGCTGCTTCAACAGACCTTTAAAAACACACAGGCTGCAGCTGGTGGACTACCTTAGGCTAACGCTGCTCTTCTTTGCACAGCTATTTGTGCAACGCTGCGGACGAGTGGGAGACTCACCACTTATTGAATGCTGGTTAGAGGGGGGAGTGATGCATTGACAGATTCCACTTCTGGAGTATTCAAGGTTGCCTTCTAAATGCACTTTTAATGGGAGGTAATGCTCACTGTAAAGCTGGGAGAGTTTTTTATCCCTGTTAATTTTTGCATTGTGCATAGGCTGTTGAGTCAACCTCGTCTGGGGATTGCTGTTTGGTGGGTAGATAATCTGGCTTACTAAAATCTTTAACACATTTATGTTGAGGATAGTTTTGGGGGATAGTGTAGCTTCACTCAGTCAGTAAGAGGCCTGTGTCTGGGTTCTGGAGGAGCAGGTGTATCCTGACTGTATGATGTGCTTTCTAATAAGAAGAATCCTTTAGCTAGGTAGGGTTTGCAGACTTCTGAGTTTTTGTTGGTGAGGACTCGTGATTCCTCACACAGGGGCACATTACTGCCTGAAACATGCAGTGCTCTCAGGGCTTCTGAGTGTGTCAATGAGGTAAGTTCAGCTCACTTTTCTGCTGAGGGGTGACTTGAAAGTTACATGTAGGACGAAAACAGCTTTGGAATTTACCCTTAACAAGTCGCCTTAGAATCAGGAGTGGAGTGAGGCAGGAAAAGGTTTACTGCATACTTGGAGTTCTTGCAGGCTGTCTGCTCCACTGTTTTTCATGTGTGATGAGCAGAATGAAAATGTCATATAGAATCTGTTCCTTCTGTGTGTATTGCTACCTGGAAGATACATGACTGAGGAGAATGTAAAGAGCAGGATGTTTGTTTAATCTTATTAATGCATAGGCATCATTCCCATTCTCTTGCTCAGTGAGTGGGAATGTCATGAAAGAAATACACTCACTCCTTAAATGTCAAGGAGGTAGGCACCTTAGAGTACTAGAATCCATAGCACTGAGGTGGAGGAGTGCCTGAGGCCGAGCATCCTATTCAACAGTGACTGCAGCCATGGCCGTAACAGATCAGACTGGGGGGAAAGTGTGGTGGAGAAAGGTGTCAAAGGAGTAAAGAGTCTGTGGGGAGAAGGACCTATATGAAACAGAGGCCACAAAGACATAGAAGAATCTTGAAGGGAAAGAAACAGAGCACATCCCTCCCTCTTGCTCTGAAGCAAGCTGTATGCTTGCACAGAGGAGTGCTGGAAGCAGCTGGTGGGTATGAGTCTGTGCCCAGCACGCTCAAAGCGTAGACTTGTGCTGCATCAGCATGCTGGAGAAAAATCAAACCAAAATTGTTTGATGCTCCAACTTGCTAACTATGAGGCAGGGTAGGATATGGCAAGTTGTACCAGCCACTGGAAAGGGCAAATGGTTTGCTTTAGTAATCCCTGTAATCACCTATAAATAATGCCCTCCCCTATATTGATGGAAAAAAAAAATATATAACAGCTACACCCAGCCAAAAGGGAAAAAAAAAAAAAAATGAAACAAAAAATGAACTAGTGTACCCACGATGCTGGTCAGATTCATCAGGGAGCAATAGCCTTGTATGATACAAAATGCTACCAGGCCTGTGTATGTGGTGCTGTTCCCAGAGAGTCTCGCTGCATTGGCTTGTGCTGCCTGGGATCTGTGTGGGTGGAGGAAGCCCATGGGTCATGGCCAGCACACTGACAATGCTGCAGCATAGATGCAGCCTGTCTTTGCAGTTGAAGAAGGCTGCAGCACGTTTCTCTGAAGGCTTTCTGTGCCCACTGGGTGGGTGAATCACAACTGAGGAGCGCGACGCATTTTCTTGTGTAGGTCTGTGCTGCAGCTTCTCCGCAGCCTCCGCTGACGCTGAGTAATCACACAGAGATGAGTGGGGCCCATGGTGACTGTGAACAGGGTTGTAAATCACAGCATTATAATGGCTCCTGCACGTGACATTCCTCTTGACCTTTGGGAACTCTAAAAACAGCTGTGGTCTAAAACCCCCAGTTAATTGCGCTGTGAAGAGCAAGAGCCCCCTCGGAGTGTTATTATGATTTGAATTACACGGTCGTTAAACACTGGCATTTAAGAAAGTACAGTAATGCTCTTCCTGATGTGAGAATCCACAGAAATGTTGTGGGTTCTTTTAATGGTAAATGTGGCCACCCCACGGAAACCAGTTGGAGTCCACGGTAGATGGCTTTACCAAAGGTATTTGCCAAGGTATTTCTGTAAGGATGAAAATTAGAGAAGTCCGAACGGTCGTCAAGGTACCTCATTCTTGTAAACCCATGCTCATGCTTTGTTTTATTCCTGTAATTGATTTATCTTTGGATTTGCGGGAGAACATGTGTTTACTTTGCTTGTCCTGTCGATTTCAATCTCACTGCTTACTTGTACAAAGCTAAGTGCATACCTGAAAATTTGCGGGATCAACAACGTGCTGGATGTCATCCAGGTCCAAAAAAATCAGAGCTGTCTGCAGACTTCTCCTAAAAGATGTCTAACAAACGCTCTTTGAAAAAGAACAGGTTGGAGCTTTTTTTACACCTTGAAAATAAAGTCTATCAGGTTACCCACATACTAGTTATTTCCTCATTCAGATGTCAGTTTTTCCTCAGACCTGGGTGAAAGTAAGAGTTTTGGAAGATTGCGCTGAGAGTTCAACTGTTGTGACTTTGATCAGCGCTAGCAGCAGAGTTCTTTTTAAAAAAAGCAAAGAAGCAACTCTTGGCAGAGAGCAGACTGTCTAGGTGGGCCAATTAACTTTAATGAGTTTTCTTCTCTTTGCTATGTGTGTCTGTTATTTGAAAATAGCTCGTAGCGTTCAGTTGAGAGCCTTCTGGAGTTTGTGGAAAGCCTGCTGGCTTCTCCAGGCTGACGTGTTGTAGGCACGCATAGCAAAAGATAAAGACCTTTTCTGACTTCAGATAAACAGATGCCATTTGTCCCTGACATCTTTCCGTCCTTAACTTGGAAGTCAGACGGTTTCAATGGAAATGCCTTGACTTCTCACTTTTTTTTTTTCACCTTTTCCAGTTCTTTGTAGGTTTTCTACAGTACTTCTTGCCACAAAGATTTTCAATTTCACTTTTTTTCTTTTGAGACTCATTGTCAGGAAGCAAACCATTTGAAACAGGGCATGTCTTTCCTCTTTCTATCATAGGAAGCTCTGCAGTTTGGAGGTGCTTGCGGTGATTTGACTTTCAAGGTGTTTCAGGTGTCTTTCTATAATTAGATTAATTTGCACATAGTCTTCTACACTTCTCTCGTCTCTTCTTCAATGTATTCTGGAATCAATTTCTCTTTTGAGTTCTTCTAATTGAGCACCTCTGCTGTGCTCCGTGGCCAGCGAGCTGTTACGGAGGAGATCAGACGAAGTGTACAGCAAGTCTGGAAGCATTTCATTAGAAGTGCACTTTCTTGGCTTCAGAGGCATACATACATTAAGGGCCAGAAGATGCCTTAAATAATTTCATTTAATCTGGCTGTCACAGACTCTACTTATTGCCATACTCCAACCTGTTTTGAGTTGGCCCAACAAGTTAGGTTTGGCATAGATTTTCTCGCTGACAGGTAGCCAAACTTCAAATGAAGATTTCAAGCAAAAGCTAATCTAGCCTCTCTTCTGGAGAGCCTCTTCCACTGTGTAAACACTCTCACTGTAAAATACGAGTGTTGTTTCTGCCTGGCTTCCTACAACTTGCCATTTGTTTGTTTGAGAAAGGCAGGTTCCCACTTCTGAGTATGAGAAATCCATGGATTTAGTTTCTGAAATGCATCTTTCCCTTGTTTCATGGACCTTCAAAAAAACCAGAAGGAAGATAGGCCTTCTGGTTCTCCACTCTCCCAATGACATGATAAAAGCAAACACTCTCATTTAATGTAAAACATTGCTAAGGTAGTGATTTTTTAGATGCAGGACTGTTCCAGATCAGCGCATTCTCTATTTTACCATTCATACCATCTCTGGTGTTGCTTTTGCAGACAAGCTTCTCCACATCCTCCACTGCTGGAAGAATGAAAGAAGTACACTAAATGAAGGTGTAAGCTCAGAAAAAAAGGCAGCACAAGGCACTGTGCCTGTCACCTTTAGAAACAGAAGTCAAGATGTGTTTGTAAGGATGCTTGTTTGTAAGTCCTATATGGCTCATGTTTATATTTCACAGAGGTACAGCTTCCCATTAGTAAGAACAATCTTATGAGACACTTCGTAGGAAAAGCTATCTATATTTCTATAACTATTACATTTATTTATAGTTTTGTGCATATTACCAGCTAGTAAGTGTTCCTTTCAAAAGCCTTTTCCTGGACAATCGGTAGGAGGCAAGATATCTCATTTAACAAGAGAGAAAGGGAGAGAATTTTGGAAAATAAAAGATATAAAACCTGGAGTAAGGCAAAAGGGGATGACTAAACTTCATATTTTTCAGAGAGACCTGAAACAAAGGAAAATAATGAAATAGTTTAAGAAAATATTTGACTAAAAAAAAGCAAATGTTCTAATCAGAAAGAAGAAAATTCAAGACAGTGAGGAAACAAATGGATTTTAGAAATAAATCATACAAATTAGGGTCTTTCATAGAATCATATTTAACTTATATTTAACTTCCTAAACTATCCATAGATTGAGATAAAAAGGTATAAACACAGAAAATATAAGTGTAGTGTCTAGTCGCTTTAGCCCACGTGTTCACACTTTAGCCCAAATTCTGTGTTTACACTCCCTATGTGTTGGTTTGCCTTGGTCATGATCTGGAGTGCAGCAGATTTCTCTCTAGTCAGTAAAGGGCAGGTGTAGGGAGAGATTAGTTTACACTCACGCTCTGTTCCTGTGGACACTTTTGATGCTACCAGCTCACACCCCTTACATCTTCAAGCTCAAGTCTGGACTCCAGGGTAGCCACCTTGATGGTGTGGATGAAGTCAGCATGATCAGAGATGAAGATTGACTACTAGAGCTGAGAGATCTGTCTGACTAAGTTGGCCCTTGTGTGGTTCCCCTACTTCCAGTTTGCTGGCAAAGGACTTCATCAGCCTTCAGGACTGACTGCTATATATTTGGACTGGTGTGGCCCAGATTTTGTCTGCTGCAGGTGGGACCAAAGCAGGTAAGAATACAGAGTGAGGTCTGATAGCAAGTACCTAAATGGTCATTAAAGCCACGGTCTTGGTTTTGTGTCTAGTAACTGGTATCTGAATCTAGGAGAAACTCTCCTGCCTCAGATCACTTTCCCTTACACAGAAGACTCATTCCTCATGCTGAACTCCTGACCCCTTACTGAAAGCTTAGGCTTGCTTACTTGGCTGGGAACAGATACTAGGGCTTTAGTTTCACCATAAAACAGTTTCCCACTATTTACTTGGCAGTAAGAAATTGACAAAATCTGGGCACCAAAGTGCAAAAGTCAGGTTCTGATAGTCTTCTAATGCCTTCTCACAACAACCTGGGTGTGTTTTCTACCTTTTTTACTTACTACCTGTACACTATCTGTATGCCTAAAGCTGCATTTCAGTCATTGTACCATGAGACTCTGTTTCTGCACTGCTCTGCTCTCTGCAGCCAGCTGCAGAAGATACTGTCCCAGTCTGCTGACAGTGGACCAGAGGACCGCTCTCTGGGTTGTCACTCACTACAGCAAGTCACTCAGCTTCCATACTTGTGTGGAAAATTGTCTAGGAAAGGGCTGGCAGCAGGATGGTGTGAAAAGGCTGTAAGGCTGGAGAGTGCCCATAGCAAGACGAGCAGGGTTAACTCTCAGAGTCACTCTGCCTGCTAGCTTTTACTTCTGGGAGTTTTTCTCACCCTGAGTCTGTAAGCTCTCCACCCCAGGATAGCTGGAATTTAGAGCCTCACAGGCATGCAGGCACTTGGCTTTCATTGGAACTCCTACCTACATATCTTATAAGGCACCTGAGCAGCCTGTAGGTCTCTGCATGAAATCTGAGTCAGTGCGGTTCCAGTATGGCCATGGATGTTTAGATAAAAGGTGCATGTAAATATTCTGCAGATGAATACTCAAGAGCTGCTACGTCCTAGGAAGGGCAATGAAGAGACTCAAGTGTATGCTGTTCATTATCTTCTGCTTTTCACTGCTGCTTTAAAAAAAGGGTTTATTTCCTCTACTGGGCAGCTGCACCTCAGGAACAGGCAGAAATGTGCCAATGTGCATGTGTGCTTATACAGTTTTGCAGAAACAGCTGAGTTTGTAAAACTCTTTGAAAAACGCTTAGTGATGAAAGGCTGCATCTAAGCATGTGTCATTGTAACCCATGTGAGCTTTATAGACTCACAAAAATGAAATTAACTGCTTATTTTAAAAGATGACAGAATTTCTCATCATATAATGCTCTGTCATTCTCAGGCTGTGAGAAATGTACCCCTTGTTTCTCCTCATTGACAGCTGTGCTCAGGGTAAGATTTGTAGGGAGATACTATGACATGAACAAGTCTTGCTCCATCTCACCACGTTTTAATGAAATGGTTTCCTGTTGAATCAGTGATGATATTAAGATACAGATAATTCATCCTCCAGCTTCAAATGCTTACTTCCTCTGAGAAGATGTGGGGTTTGTGTCACTACCAGACACTCAGCCCCCTGCAGAGTCTATCTGGAGAAGGTTCTCAACATCCAATCTCAAACACCATGGGGAACTGCTTCTGGTGATGAAGCTGTTCTCTCTTCTCCACTCTTCATTAGAAGAATGTTTTCCATGTATGTATGTGAGCTTCCTTACATCCCAGGTTCTGTGAGGTGGGGAAAGAGAGAAACTGAGCACCCAACCAACTCTGATTTGCTTTCTGACAGCATCTATGCCACTCCCAGCAATAAGTGTAGAATATTTATCCTTCATATAAGGATATAAGCAAAAGGTGGCAACAACCATCCTCAAAATCCTTGGTATCCACTTTGTTGCAGGGCTCAGCAACCAGGAGCAGGAGGGGGCCTTGGGCATGCAGCAGTTTTGGGGTGTTCAGGGAGAAGCCACCATCATGTGAGCAATGCCTGTCTGATGGCCTCCTGATAGTGGGGACTTCAGGAACCCATCTAGACTCTTAATCTAAATTAACTCTTTATTTTCTTTAAAGTACTTTAATTTTTTTTTTTTTTTTTTTAGTTCCTTAGAACACCAGTTAGGAGGAAAATCCTGGGAGGGCCCGAGGGGCAGATGGGGGCCTAACGTTTTTGGGGATGTGTTGGCTACCACATGCCACTGTGCACATTGCACATGGCATGTCAAGGGCACAGAAACTTGGGCTTTTTTTTTTTTCTTTTGATCTAATTAAATACAATCTGCCTAGTAGTTCAGGCAACAGAAATGTTTGAGCATTCTCTGAAAAATGTCAGTGTTTCAGCCCATTACTTTGGCATGGGACCATTCCTGGCTCTGAGGAGCTGCCTGCCATGGACTTACCTACCAGGAGGAAAGCACTGCAGCACAACTGTAGCTAATAGGTGTTTTGCCTCTTTTCTGTGCTTCACAGCTGCACATTGAGGTGCTGGAGCATGCCCTGAGACAGGCAGTGAAGTTGGTAAAGGGTCTAGAGAACAAGCGGCTGAGGCAGATGAGAGTGTTTAGCCTGGAGAGAAGAGGGTGGAAACTACCTGAAAGGAGGTGGTAGTGAGATGAAGGTCTGTCTCTTCTTCCATGTAACCAGTGATAGGATAAGAGGATAAGAGGAAACGGCCTCAAATTGTACCAAGGGAAGTTTAGATTGGATATTAGGAAGAACATTTTCACTAAGAAAGTTGTTACACACAGGGATCGGCTGGCTGGTGAGGTAGTGAAGTCACCATCCCTGGAGATACTTAAAAGCTGTGTAGACAAGGTGCTGAGGGACAGTTTAGTGGTGGGCTTGGCAGTGTGAGGTTAGTGGCTGGACTTAGCATTGACTCATAGTATCATTACAGTTGGAA
>WBNH01004808.1:4834-48704 GCA_013401255.1 Urocolius indicus | reverse complement strand
AGGGCCGGCCCTGATACCTGTGATTGAATTCGTGTGATTGATGCCCGCCCCCCGCCCCGTCCCGTCCCGTCCCGTCCCGTCCCTTCCCGACCGCCCTCCTCGTTTCCTTAGCAACCACTCGTAGGGCCGGCGCGGACGGCCGCCCCTGGCCGCGCCTCAGCACCGCCCGCCCTGGCTGGGGAGGGCGGCAAGGCGGCGGCACCTCGCGGCGGCGGGGGGGGGGTTGGGACCCGCGGCGACCCTCTCTCCCGCGCCGCCCATCGGTAGCAGTGCGGCCGTTTCCCGCCCGCCGCTGAAGGGCGAAGCGGAGCCCCTGGTTGTGATCCGCGATGCCATGTGGTCTTGTTTCGGTGGACGGCCCTGGTGCGGAAACCCCACGAGAGGCGGCGCGTGTGGGGATGCTCCTGGGACAGCGGGCTCTTGGCAGCTTGCCCAGCTTAAAACCTGAGCTGCTTTCAGTTCAAGGGGACACTTTAGTTACCCAGGGGTGCCGCTGCTTAGATGGAGGCTCTGAAGGGGACTGGTCTTAGCAGTTTGGCTACTTACTCCCTGTAGCCACTTTCTGCTACAAAGCCTTCTAGTATGTGTTCATGGCCTTTTTATTTGTTTGTTTGGTTTTTAATCTCCGAGTTTCAGCAGGGAGGAAGCTCAGAGTGTTGGTGATGGGACTGCCACCCTTGTCATCAGCACTTCTGCAGAAATGCCAGTGGTGTGCACCTGCTTTGTCATCAGCATTTAAGAGTCTGTTTGGCAGAGCTTGTATTAATTAGACAAGAGCTATTAATTAGGCGGTTATTAATTAGACCGTTCGAGGTAGTGGTTCTGGACATGGAGCTACAGCTGCCCACACTGGTGGGTTAATGTGTAGTTCGGCCATGAGACAGAGGAGAGGCTTCATATTATGAGCTTAGTTTTGGCCAAATGTCTTGACAACAATCAAAAAGTTCCTACCAATCTTCATATTGGAAGTACTATATCTGGAGTTGCCTAAGTGCTTTATCCTTCACATCTACTACTATTGCTTTACTTGGAACATTAATATAGCTACATGTCTGCTTGTGTCAGTGCTCAAACTGGCTATAATGTTTCTGAAAGGAGGTTAAAAACTCTGCTGAAACTTTCAGCAAACTTGGTGTAAAAGCTTGGAATAAGAGAGACCGTTTCACACATTCCTGAAAAGACACCAGTCATGGTTGACTGCTGGACACTATTGACGAGCACCTAGTGTGGGGGCTGTTGGTGTCTAAATAATGGGCACCGTAGTTTCTGTCCAGTGTTCAGAGCTACCTAGCTGCTTAGATACAACATTTTCAGGACATCTTAATGTTAGGATAAATTGTTTTCAGCCTAACAAGCTGAACATGATCTCCCTGTTAAGATTTTTTTTGGCTAAGAAAAAGCTGTGTGTCAGTGTTAACTCTATATATGGCAGTGATGAGCCACTACCAGACTACAGTGTCCAGTTCTGGTGTCTGCATGTGGGAAGGGTTGCTGATAAATTGGGAAGCGTTGAGGAAAAACAAATTCATCAGTATTTAGACATCTGGAAATTGAGATAAACCAAATAGTTTGTGCTGCTTATCTGAAGGTATCAAGCGGCACTTGTTTCAGGTAATAGCTATGCATGCAAGGAGAGGAAAGCAACTCATTAGGAGACCAAGCAAAGCAAGATTCAGTCAGTGATAGGAGTTTGAAACTGGACAATCTCAGGTTAGAAATAAGACAAATTAGTGTACTGATTGATGTCGCTGAACAATATGGAGTTGATAATGTCTCTTCAGAACTTGCAAAAGTCTAAAAGCTGTATCTAAGTATTGGCTAAGAAATAAAGGTTTTACATGGAAGGTCAGCTAAGAGATTTTATTTATATGCTTTGAGACTTTGCCCCGTGTGAGTGGCATTGCTAAATCCTTATGCATCTCTAGGAAAAAAAAATATTACTAAGCACAAGCTCTGTTTGCAAAGTTATCTTTCATTTACTCTACAAACCTGATTTAATCCTGTGTGCTGACTTGAGAGACATTTAACAACCAAGTAGTAGAGTGATCAGATGATCTCATTTACACAGTAATATTTACGTCCATTGCAATTTGGCTGATAAACTTCCTGATATTCACTGTGATGTTAATAGAAAGGATTAACATGATGTTGTTTTTTTTCCTGAGATGGTATGCTGTGACTCTTTAACCTTTGCAAATAATCCACAGTCTGCAGGGGTGTTACCTGTTCTGTTTCAGTGTTGTAAGTCATTTCAGAAAGGCTTATCTGATGCTTGTGTAAGTGACTGAAGGCCTTTGAAAATTACTTGTAAACAGTCTTGCTGCCTTAAGTGTTCTGTTTCTCCATTGTCTGCCTCGGCAGTTTGCCCTACGCACAGGTGTGCTACCAGTGCATAAGAGAATTAATTAGTACCAACTGACACTGGACTGTTAGGTGGATGTGGAGATCTTCCATTTAATCCCTATCGGCAGCCATAGCTGCTCTTTAGTATTACTGCAGTAGTGTTTTAACTACAAAAAACATCCCAAACCAAACCCCCCCAAAAGCAAGCAATGTAACTAACAGATTATTTGCTCAATCTCTTTACCTGCAAAATGAAAACATATTCTACTAGATTAAATTGTAGTTAAGATGCATGTAAAGCATTTTGGACAACAAATCTTAAAAAAAATTAGAATGTGCAGCATTCCCATTTAAGTGAGTGAGAATTCTGCCTGCATAAGCAGAACCTAGGTCCAAGTAATAACAAAATACATGCTGTGGAAAGATCAGATAACTGTACTCTGGATTCTTTCCCAGGTTCTTCTGTTGTCTGACAGTGGGGTCGAGTTATTGGGTCTAGTTATTCAACGCTAAAATCAATGAGTGCATAGCGTTGATTGTGGTGGGATCAAGTCTGAATGTAGTGTATCTGAGCAACAAGAAACCTTAATTTACTGAATCCCTATGCGTTTTTAACATTAAATTGAAACGTGCTTTGTAAGTTGTATGGATCTGCTCTTCAAAGTTTATGGTAATTCATGTTTTTTGTAAGAATGTGGACTTAGACCATAGAAGTGACATCGGTTGAACACTATTTCAAAATGTTATGTTGTGTAGTTGAGTCTGAGGGCTTAGTGGTTTGCATAGATGTGTTTTAATAGAGAGGATTTGCCTTGACTCTTTTTTTTTTTTTTTTTTTTTTCCCCCCCCCAGGAAGAGAAGTGGAGCAAGTTCAGTAACTACCCAGTATAACATCTTACTAGTATCTTAAGGAATCTTACAAATACTTATCTTGAATTGAAAAAATGACTGCAGATATAGAAGAAAGTACAGGTTGTTGGAAAAGAATACCTGTCAAAAAGTGGAACATCCAATAGTTAATTTGGAAGTAGTTGAAAATATACTTGTTATGGTGCAATTCTGGAGTGGAGTTAACTCTCTAGCACATAGGTAGCTCTCCAAGGAGGGCAGGAAAAAAAAAAAGGAGCTTTCTGTTTTTCAAAATTATGGAAATTTTTTGGAGGACGTGGACATGGATTTTGAGCCTAGTCATGGTTTCGTCAGAATTTCACAGTGACAGCAGGCTTTCATATAGTTCTCAAGGTAGGTTTCTGACCTCTGTAACTTGACAAGAAGCTTCTATTTTTGCATTGCATCTGGGTAATATTTTTCTAAACCACATTTGTCTAATTTATGGACTCTGCTCTTAGTTTTATCATGATTCATTGTCACAGAAGTTTAAATACAGCAAATCTGATTAACTTGTTTGTTTTATTTCTTTCTGTCTATTTTCAACTGTAGGAAACCCTTGCAAATTAAATCTAGTAAAATGTTGTACTTGATAAAGGTTTAGAGACTTGCCATTAACAATTTTAACATGTTTCTAGACTACGAAGAAAGGATCGAGTATGACTGGATCTAATAACATTTATAGGGTTTTAATGAAATTAATAGCCATTTACATGTTTTTATAATATAATACTTTTCATTACTACTGTTTTTATTTTTGCAGGTGGATCTAATAGCTTTTGTCTTTGAATGGTATCACTGGGAAGAATGTGTCCTCCTTAGGTTAGAATTTAGCCCCAGTTGTGTACGTATTTTGGTTAAAGAGGAAAAGATACTTAGTTAACAACTTTTGCATTTCTAGTGACATGAAATTGATAGGATGCCAAGCACATTTTTCTTGACTTAAAAGAAAGAAAATACTGATTCGTTTTATTTAGTAAAACACTACATCTTGTGTATTCCTGAAAAATACGTTTGCTCGTGAGGGTGATGAGATTTAGCCAAGTATGGTTTATGTTTATACTACTACTTGTTGTTTCCTGTTATATTTTCTTCTCTTCTATGCCCACTCCCTGGATTGTCTTACCTTGTGATTGCAAAGAGGAATTCCTGTCTTACCTTGAACACTACCAACTAACAATCCCAATAAGGGTTGATCAAAATGGAGCCTTCCTCAGCTTTACTGTGAAAAATGCTAAACCCTCAAGAAGGAGGAGGAGCACAGACCCTTATGACCAAGAACTGGCAGCATCTAAATTATTTTTTAAACTTTCTGCCTATGGCAAGCACTTTCATTTAAACCTGACTCTCAACACAGATTTGGTGTCCAGACATTTTACAGTAGAATACTGGGGGAAAGATGGACCGCAGTGGAAACATGATTTTTTAGACCAGTGTCATTACACAGGATATTTGCAAGACCAACACCGTACAACTAAAGTGGCCTTAAGCAACTGCAATGGTCTGGTAAGTGCACATTACATGTTCTAGTATAATAGTGTGCTTGTCCCTTTTAAATTGCAGAAGAGCAACTTAATTGGCATACCTTTCAGGTTTTTTGAGTACCTACGGGAAGCAAGCAGACAGGGTGCAGAAAACCCTAAAAACCTGATCGGAGTCCTGGGGAAAGGTAGTCATCAGGTTTTCAAGCTTAATTGGAAGTACTAAGACCCAATTCTGTAGTCCTTTAGCAGGCGTTGTTTTCAGTATTTACAATGTCTGCACTGAGGCTGCAGGACTAGATCTATGCTGAGATCCTTACAGCCTATGAAAACGTTGCAAACTCAAGGGATGGGGAGCAGGAAACAGTGGATCTTTTAGGTTGCTGAATTTTCCAGAGAGACAAATGATTGAGCTGAACACCTACTTGTTTTGGGAGTTTGCGTTTAGAAACTTGGAGTAAATAACAAGAGGAATTAGTCAAGTCATCATTGCTATAAATTCAGAGAGTGAAGAGAATACTTTGCAAGTACCAGCATTAGAAAATAATTACTTCTCTTTCTTTTAGAAATATTTTGTTTACAAATTGTAAAAGTAGCATCAGCAATTCCCATCTCTCTCTCCTTTTACTGTTGATCTCTCAATCACGTGAAGATTGTCTTTGCATAGGAAAAAAAGAAATTAGAAAACAAACACAAAGTAACAGACGGTTGAGTTACAGAATACTGAAATAGAAGGGTGTGACTAAGAAATACTAAATGAAGACCCAGTAATTTCTCTAGTAAAAATACGTATTTAGATTATGGTTATTCATTTTGGTTTGAATTGTAGTAGAACACTAGTCAATCTTGTTAGGAATAGACAGAACTAATTGCTAAGGGAAAAAGAAAAAGATTACACAGACTTGCTAAATTAATTCCTGTTTATCCTTGGAAGTGCTACTGAATATTGCATCTTGGCATGTTATTTATGAACAAAAGCCAGCTACTTGAAACTTAAATGAGCTGCATTACACTTAACTACTTGTGATATCCCTGATACAGTCTAGTCTACTATATTTGGGAGTACTCTTGAAGGCAAGAAGTTTTTTCAGAGCTAAGTGAACATTTATAAAGAAATGTAGTTAAAACGGTGTTCCATTTAATGTGATACCATGGTTTGGTTAATGTAGACTTGTAACGGAAAGCTCTGAATTTAGTACCATTTTCACTTTGCCGTTGCTGTTCCGTTATAATAACTTTTTTGTCACTGTTATTTAAGCACTTAAACTAGCATACTCATTTTTGCTTTTGAGTTATTTTAAACTGAAAATTCTACGGAGACCCAATCTTCAGTTCAAGACTCCCTTCTTTAAAAGAGGCTGCATGCCTCTATCTCCAGAGTTTCTACTAGTTAAGGCACAGACTAATTGGCTCCCTTGCATCCTGCAGTGTGTGCCATGGTGCTCTCATTTCAGTTTCTCTCTGACTTTGGCCAGGGAGTAAGCCAGGAAGGCCTGCTCTTGCCTTATCTGACTCTTTTTCTTTCAAGTTAGGAAAAATGAGAGTGAGATGAAGCAGGAGAAAGCTCATGTTTTCCTATCAGCTTTGTCTGTGTCTCACATCTCATGGCACTTATTTTCTTCCAAGAATTTAACGACACGGAAGGTGTCATGGTGAAGCAGAATCTTCATTTTGCTTTTGTGCCTTATACCTTGGGATGACATTTAGCATGTTTTCCCTCTGCCCTCAGCCTTGCTGTTTTGCTTGAGTGAAGCTGCCTGTTCTGTGATTTAGGTGTCAGTGTGTTAACCTAGTGCTGCTAAGTTAACTTTAGCATGGAGTGCTTCTCAGTTAAATGGGAAGCACTCTGCTTTTGTATGTCATCTGCTCTTAGTATTTCTTCGAGGTATTAAGGACGCCTTAATCTAGTCTCTGGGCACACTATGACCAACACTCTTGGGTTCTTCATGGTCATAGAATCATAGAATTGGTACGCTTGGAAAAGACCTTTAAGATTATTGAGTCCAACCAGTCACTGCACACTGCCAGGCCCATCACTAAACTAGACAATGTCCCTCAGTACTTCATCTATGTGTCTTTTGAATATCTCTAGAGATGGTGAGTCCATCACCTCCCTAGGGAGCCCACTCCAATGCTTAACAACCCTCTTGGTGCTAAAGTTCTTCCTCATGTCCAATCTAAACCTCCCATGGAACAAGTTAAGTCATAGTCATTGTCATGCCGTTTACTTGGGATTCTGTCAGGTGTCCACTGCATCTCCTAGAAGGGGCTATCTGCAGCCATGTAAAGCTCCTATCTGGCCACAGAAGAAGCTTCAGGGGTGACACAAGTCTCTTTCTCAGAGATACAGCAATGCTACAGAAGGGTGCAGCGATATGCTCGGCTCAGTGTCATCCCCTACTGTACAGAAATTCCCCTGTCATTTGGCATTGGCAGGGCCTTCCAGAGCACTTGAGTGTATGGGAGTTACCACTCTGTTCAGATAAACCCACCACAGAGTTATTTTTAAATGATGATTCCTACTGATTAATATTTTGTTATACAACTGCTGGTTTGAACGTGTTTAATAAAGCAATTGGCAGTGGATATGGAAGACAATTAGTGGTAGTTCAGAAAATGTAATTCTTAAGAGGCAGTCTTATTGTTGGACTGTAAAAGACTACCAGTCACATTCTGCATAGTCCTTGATTAACCTCTGTCTCAAAGCCAGCCATTTTGAGTTTAACTCTTAAACAAGTAGCAATCTTTAACAGTGAGTGTTGCTCACAGGAAAAAGTTAAGCATACCGTTTATTCTAGTTGTCCTGTTAGGCTTCAGTATTGCCAAATGAGTCAAATTTACTCTTAGTGGATGTTTTGAGTTTCTCTTTATAGTTCAGGGTGCTCAGGTGAGTCTGTGATCTAATTAACATAAGTTGTATGACTTTGAAGAACACTTGGAGTACCTGAAATTAGTTTTAGTGCAAGGAAGGATTTCTCTCAGTTTCATTATAATAAAAGCGATGAGCAGTCAGTTCATTTCACTGCACTGTTTCCTGTTCCAGTCTCTCCCTCTCTATTTCCCGTTAGCAAGTGCCCCAGAATCACAGGCTGCTACTTACTGAAGTCTCATTCCAGCAGTTTCTGTCTGCTGGGCCCTGGTTATGCTATAAATTGTCTGAGGTTATGAGGAGAGCTTTATAATCCAGTGAGCAGGCATGTGAGGAAAAGTTCTTGTCTGGCAGGCTTGCTGGCTCCTAAAGTCATGTTTACTTTAGTGGATGTTAATTTGTGGATGGATTGCAGGCTCAGCCTTCTCATGAAAGAGCCTGCAATGAGCAACATTTTGGTGCCTTTGGATGTTGGGTGGAAAGCAACTAGACTGAGGCATTGCCTAAACTGAGTATGCTGCACTGAGTGAAAGAAGAGAAGAAACAGTGGTAGACTGTCTGAAGAGAGAAGAACTTCATGCTAAGGGAAGAAAGTTTGTGTAATTCTGAGGGAAGCAAGTCTCAAAGAAGAAAAATGTGGGGATTCCAAAACCTGTGGAGTTCTACTACTATGGAATAAAGCAGAAATCAGACTATTTGCATTCTGACCCACTTCTTTCCTCTACCAGGTATCAAAGCTCTTGACCGGGTGTTCAAAGAAGTTGTTCACAGTAGCAGATTTTCTTATTTTGGACTGAAAAGCCCAGTGGTGGGATATAGTTTAAAATGTGTAGGAAGTGATTGTTATTAGGAAAGTGCGTGAGAGTTAAATCACATTTTGAGGGTACCATGGCTCTAAGGAAATGTTTAATGTAAAAAGCTAAGTATTACCATGACATATAAAGTTCAATGCACAGAGTAACATTTGTGCTAGGTTGCAAAGATGTCTCCATCCAAACAGAAATGATAAAGAAAGCATGACTCTGAAAGCATGGCTAAAAGCATGGTCCTTTGTGGTTTAAACAGAATTATTTTGTGGGAAGACTCCATGTTTGTTTCAAGTATTCCTAAATTGATACATGTGTAAATGATCCATATACTTCTTAAATTAGCTCATTTGGAATATGAATCTACCATAAAGAATGCATCTACTTTTGTAGATTGTAAGTTGCATCTAGCATGGTGGTTTTTAATTGTATGTAAAATAATGCCGAATTTATAAAAATCAGAAAATATCTTGAAAAGGATTTAGTGTTCTAGATCAGTGTCGTTGGAACTCTTTTTGTTAGTAATATATATTTGCAATATAGATTTAATATTCAGAAAATTACATATAAGCTGTTTGTGTTCTAGTTTTTAGGTGTTCTGTTAGATTTTACGATGTACTGTCTCAGGCCAGATCACTGTGGTTTTTTTTCGTCTTTAAAAAGACAGAAAACTAAACTAATGCAGTCCTTTTCCTTAGTCATAAAACTGTGCTGAACTATGTAGCCAACTGTAGACATACTGAACAACACTGACATGTTTTCAGGTCTTTCCATTACTACTACTATATGTTAAAAAAGGATAAAGCATAAAGTCTAGAAAGGCTCAATGCATGGAGAAATTTTAAAATGGTAGTACTGTGTGGAAAAAGAACACATTTATCCTCCGTAATTCAGTTTGCTTCTGTGACTGATGGACATCCCCCATCTTAAGGAAGATAAGGCCCCATCTGGACAAAAAAGACACAAAAAGATTCCTTTTTACAAATTCAGGAGACCTCCATGTGGATTCACAGATTTGTCTGAGCATGTCGAACTGCTGGAAGCAGACCTTATATATGTTAGCAGGAGTTGGCAGTCTGTAGTGGTATTGGATAACACAGGACTTCAGACAATCTGTTTTAGATAATAATCTTGGGAATATTGCTTGTAGTAACCTACTTGGGGCATTCAGCTTGTTCCTTAAATTCGTGATGTTTTGTCATTACCTTTTGATGGTCATTCTTGTGTCATAATTAGATGAAGTTTGATTTACAAACTGTTAAAGTACATCAACAAAAGTGAAACCCCCCCACTTTTAACGTTTTATAAGGGCATTATTTCCATCTCCTTTTCCAGCTCAAGTTGTGTTTTGCTCAAATAGTAGATTATAAGCCAAAAAAGGGATTTAGAATGTTAGTTTGGATATAATAGCATAATTCCCACTGTTTGTGAACCAGGCGTTGCTGAATGCATATACAATGGAAGTATGTCTAGACACATGAATTTTCTAAACTCTCAGTGAATGATGGTGGTCACTGACATAGGTACTTTTAATGTACAGAATTCAGAGTGCTTCTTAGAAATCAGTCACTGCAATTCATCAAGACCACTTGGATCATTTTAGTATTGTAAGAACAATTTTGTCTAAGAAAATTACCGTTACGTTTAAAACGTTATATGTACGCAGGGCTTATGCGAAGCACGTATGTAGGGCAAGTGCATTTCCAGTGTTAATAGAATCACTTGGCTAGCTGCAGCAACTGACTGCTTATATGTTCTGACTACCTGGTGCTAGGTGTAAGTTAAAATATATGTGCAGTTCCTCAATAAATATCAATTAAGTGTTGTTTATGGCATCTGAATTGGCTCACTCCCACTGAAGTCATCTCACTGCTTACAACTATGAGTTTCAGTATCTGATACAAATGTCTTATTCATGCTTAGGCTTGTTAACCTGGC
This sequence comes from Urocolius indicus, assembly GCA_013401255.1. NCBI lineage: Eukaryota > Metazoa > Chordata > Aves > Coliiformes > Coliidae > Urocolius > Urocolius indicus. Next base: position 38,379 of record WBNH01004808.1, on the reverse strand, counting down.
TGGACCTCAGTTTGAAGGATATATGCTCTGGAGTCTTCAACTTTAGGTTGAGACCTGCTTTATTCCAGAGACAGAGCCACATGTTGGATGGTACCTCTGTCTCCTCAGACTTGGCATGAAGTGGGCAGCCTGATGGTGCTGGCCAGAACTGCTCTGCAGGGCTCCTTTCCTGTGGGAACATAATACCAGAGCTTATAGTGGCTCAGGATTTGCTTGAACCCAGATGTCTGACATCCAGACTACATCCAGACTGGACGCAGTCCAGACTGTCAAGGTTCTTTCTGCACATCTGGCAATTTCAGTTACAATTTAGTTTATATTTTCAATACTATTTAAGCAGCAGTGTACCAGTAAATAATTTATTTTCTAGTAAAATCTTATGCTCTGAGTAACAAGAGGCCATTGTGAGAGGAATTTGATACCGGCATCTTCCAGGTGAATATAGACTCTGATGTTACCTTCTTAGGTAAATACTGAGTTCATTATGAAAAATGCCATTGAAGAGGAACTTTCAGTGTTACAGTCACTGTGTAAGGAATGTGTAATTGAAAGCTGCAATGTGTTCATACATATATTTTCAACATTTAGAATAGGATTGTATTTAAAAAACACCATTCTTTCTGGCATGTTATGTGGGATTTTTTGCAGTTTTATGTTGTTAGTGAAATTCCAGGAGTCAACAGCAGGCATTTGGCATACAAAACAGCAGCAGGATGAGAGATTTGACCAAGGCAAGCCCTGATCTTAGAAACGGCTTTAGGATATTTAGAGCAGATATGGAGCAAGTTCTCTTACAGCTGATCACAGAGATCTCACTGGAGGGAAAAAAATACCCCATTAAAAACGTACTCATAGATAGTACTTGCCCTATGGATCAAAGGTGTGGTAGAAATTTGTGATTCATCAAATCAAGATATGAATGCAGAACTTCCTGCTTCCAGTCTCCTACCTGATTTCTCCTGGTTTAAGAAGTTCATACATTCAGTATTTTCTAGATATCTGTACCAGAAATTTTTCTTTAGTAAATATAAGTGTAGAGATCTATCAGAGCTTATTCCTCAATATTTGTAAAAACATCACAAAACTAGATTTTCTGCTAAAGTTCAATTGTAATTGCTGCAGGTTCAGGAAATTGCATAGTTGGCCTGAAATCTCTCCTTTCTTCCATAAGCCACTTCCTGTTTGGAAGAAGCTGACTGCACAAATGTGAAAATTATGAAAATAGAATATCTACTATTCTGCACTGCAGTAAGAGGAAAAAAACCCCACTCATTTGTTATGAAGATGAGGTCTAGTGCACAAACTGCTATAAATGGTGTTTGCCAGATTTGTGGCAAGACCTTTTAAGGAATAAAGGCTTTGTAGGTAGTGTATTGTAAGTTAGTGTTACTAATTTGATTTTAATGAGTAGCTCAGTTTTGGAATTAAGCATCTGAATGTAAAACACAGGATAGTTTCCTGAATATATACTTTAAAATTAATCCTTCACTCAGTTTTTCTTTGATGCAATGTATATCTTGAAGCATCTGACTGTATGGCATCATGTAGCACTATTGATCTCACCATTTGAGCAAGGCCATTTTGGCTTGGTGTCCGTTTTAATGGTTGTGAAGCATGTAGTTTTGAAAAATCTCTGTAAAGAGCTTATTTATCGTATGCTGAACATATCGCTGGCTTTCTTACCACATCTACCAAAAGTGACGACAAAGTACTCCAGAAATAGGGCAACATTCTTACTCCTTTCTCATTGTGTTGCTTACAGGCACCTAGTCCTGCTCCCACTAAAACTGGTCGAAGAGAGCAGGCTCATGCATTGTTTTCTGTGTTGGCTTATAGTTGTGGATTTCTTCACAGAGATAGATGATAGTGAAATCTTTTTTTTAAATTACGGTTTTAGGAGTTTTATGTTGTCTTTTGCAAGTTTTTATTTTCTTATTTTCTTCTTTAAGCATGGAGTCATTGCTACAGAAGATGAAGAGTATTTTATTGAGCCTTTACGGAATATAACAGAAGATTCTAGTAACTTTAATTATGAGAATGGTCATCCTCATGTTATATACAAAAAATCTACTATGCACCAGCAACATCTCTATGATCATAGTCACTGTGGAGTCTCAGGTAAAAGATAGTTTAAGGTATATTTTAAAATCTTGCTTGGTTCACATGTAAGATTTGATGGAGAATGTAGCAATGGGAGTTCTCCTTCTGGGTGATGCAGTGTGCCCTGTTGAAAACTAGCTTTGCTTTTTTTTTAGCGTCATATTGGGAATCTAATGTCTTTCAGAAACTGAGACACTAACAGTACGTCTCATTTGGTGCTTGTGTACAGTGGTAGTAATGAGCACAGACACCCTCAGAATGGCAATAAATGTACTTTGTTCCGCAACTGGAAAGCATAATTCACTTAAATATTACAACCCAATGTTTATTAAGTGTTCCATCTCATTTGAGAAGCTTAATATACAATAAATGTATTGTTATGATGAGTAATATGCTTGAAACTGGAGTCTAGTTTTTGAATGGACTCCAGTTGTTGAATGTTTACAAAATTTCATAGTGTTTTGATACTGGCATTTGGTTCAGTGGGTTAACATTATTCCATAATGGTCGAGTATGTGATTTACAGGTGCCTTATGGGAAGGATTATATAGTTTTGATTGAGAGATATTTTCCTTGTAGAGCAGTTTTAACTTCTACAAATAAACTTTTCAAGTACACTTCAACATGATTTTTCACTTGCCTAAACTGAAAACTAACTTCCTGAAGACGGCATGGAGTAAATCTGACAAGTTATTTTTGAGCTTTAAAATAATGTTGAATTTACAAGGTTAGAACATTTTTCTATTATGTAATTTGTTTATATCCCAGAAATAGCTTGTTCTTAAAAGTTCAGTCCTGGACAGTTGTATGCCATGAGATTCAGTGCACAGGGCAGGCTGACAAATACTAGTCTTAAAATAATGTGACTGTTCATTGATATAACTTACTTCAGCTTCTTCTGGAGGGTGTAATGTTTACCAGCACCAGCTGACTAAACTTATGGCACAGATCACCTACAAAGGCCTATGCTTGAGAGATTTTTTTTTTCTTGAGTGTTTCTGGTAACTGTGTTTAGGAAATGTCAGATTTTTATGTATGTTACTTCTGTTTTGATTTAGAAGCATTGTTTCATCTACATGGTTATAATATTGCAAAACAAGTCTCCTAACTTGCTCTCTTCTAACATATTGTAAACTAAGGGTTCTAATGTATGTTCATTTTGCAAGGAAATCTGTCACTTAAGCCTCTTGAAGTAAGTGGAAGGATTATGAAACTTAGGGTGATGCATTATCAGCATTATGTCCCTAGAAAAAAAAAAAAGGATATTGGCATTTGCCAGATGTTGTCTTCTAGATTAGTGCTTAGGAAATTGTTCTTCTCCATGTGAATCAGTGGCAGCTAGTTTAGTCAGATTACATTCAGTCATTCTAGCACTGTCGTAGGGATCATGGGTTGATGTGACCTATGAATCTTCTGTGCATTTTTTTGTGAAATATAAAGTAACTTTCAGCATTTATTCCTTTGCATATTTGATATGGCCTTTGTTCTTAGAAGCTCCCATGCATTTACTGAGGTTTCCTATCTCGCTTCCTGAAGTCTGTAATTGAATTACTGAACCACTACTTTTTAGGACCTTGAGACCACTGTCATGCTCATTAACTTCAGTTTCATGTTTTCGTGTTCTGCATACTACTTCCAATTCATGAACATTTCTGAAATAAATTCAAATTGCAAGGTCTTACTTTTCTGGATGACATTCTCCTCATGGGTACCAATAACCTTTTAAACTAATTTCCTGCCCACAGTTACAGGTTTATTCTAAAGTGACATGGCATCTAAAGCATCCCCATAATATCCAAAAAGTAAAATAAAACATTAATTTTCAGTTTTGCAGCTTTCATACCCTAGGACTAAAGCCAGGTTTACGGTAGTCTTCAGATCACTTGACTGTTTTTGAAAGTTTTGAGCAGTCTTAATTTTGTGTTTTAAAATTTAGCTGTAACAAACCTGTAGTCATCTTTTGTCAGTATAAAATTTATGTTGTCTAAGGACTGGTTTTAGCTTTACCTTCAGAGCAGTTTTGCCAGCATAATATTCTGGGAGGAATCTGCTTGTGTAACTGTGCCACTATTCATGGCCTGGGAAGCTTCTCCTACTGTAACCTAGACCTAAATTGATCATGTACCTGTTCCTTTTCAAGGAAGTGGTCAAAATTTCCAAGTGTTGATAGGCATGAGGGGAGTGTTGTTTCTGAGCTTTCTGAGAAGAAATCATAATAATTTATAGAAAGTGGGGTGAGGAATTGGTGAGAATTGGTTGGGGTGAGCAACTGATTTATAGTATTTTGCAGTAGATTACAGAATTAAGGTAGTTAATACAAGAGAAGAATTGGAGAGGCAGAGAGATTCAACTAAGAACATGGGATATATTTTCATAACCTAAAATAGATTTTAAGCAGTTAAGCATAGGAATGTTTAAAAAATGAAGAAGGTTAAATCACTGTTTCATGTATGTATTGTCACCAAGTTAAGTATGCTTTGTTAAATATAACTGAAATGATAAAGACCTTGGTAAGAAGTTGACCACCATCTAATTCCAATTGCTTCAATGGGTTATCTTACAGAATGCTCTATTTGGATAGCATTGAGAAACAACAGAAGCTAACATGAAAGCTGCAGAGGGGCAGATTAATTAGAGGTGCCTATACTATATGCTGCCTTATGTAATACACCAAATGTAAAGTCATGCTAAAGTTTACATTTGGTGTATTCTGAAAAGAAGAATAAGCTTGTATATACATTAAAGGATGTAAAAATAGTAAGAAAAAAGCAGCACATAATGCTTCACTTAAAAATATTCTCTTAGTTACATCTTCTAGAAGTATCTTTCTGTGACATTTTGAGATCTTTCTGTTTGTGTATGTGTTCTCTCCTCTCTCTCCCTTCACCCCTCATCTTTACATCTTTAAAGGACTGACTTAGGAAAGCTTGAATACCATAGTTGTGAACTCCATGTCCACACATGTTTGGATTTCTTTTCAGTGCAATTTAAAACTCAATTCCCTGCTTTTGTAATCATTATTTTAGAGTTAATTACAGTGATATTTTCCTAGTATTATTATTTACTTTTTAAACTTCTCAGTAAGTGTATTTGATGTTAATGAAGTTTACTATTTCTCTTCTTTAATCTAGGAATATAGTAGAAAAATGACATAACTTGCCATAGAACTATTTTTTGTTAAATACATTTCAAACTGTTATAGAAGTGTTTTAGTTTTTCCAAGAAAATTCAGTTAGTATTATTGAGTGTTTTTCAAGTAAAAACAGCTTAAGCATAGATAGATGCTGGAGTGCTAGCTAAAGTAGTCAGGATTGTTTTCGGCTTTCCCATTACTTTGGGATCAGCTGAAGCCTAAGCTTCTCATCTGATAAGAAGAGGGGAAATGTTTGTTTTGTGAAGACTTCTGAGACCTTTGTTTGAAAAATGCTATCCAAATGAGTCTCACATTTTTTTTCTCTGAAAGTTTTCTGCTTGAGCTCATCAGTTTTTCAAATGTTTAGAACAGATTTGCATCTGAGTGTAAAATTATGAATGAAGGTGAAAGCAGTATTGAACTTCTAAAGTTAGCACTCTAAGAGAATCGGAAACCCTCAACTGTTACCATTTATTCTTTGAAAATGAAGTGTGAATTTAAAAAAAAATTAGTAGAGAAGCTATCAGTGAAAATTCCACACATTCCGAAATCACTGCTTAAGTGAGGTGAAAATCTTTGAACAATGAAAGCACTTTTGAGTTGCCTACAATAGAGATTAAATGCAGAAAATAACTTAGTGTTCATTATAGAATGCTCAACAGGCTTTAATACTTGATATAATTTTTTTTTTGGAGTGAACGATACCTATTGCAGAATGAGGACAGTTTTCTTACTGGCATTTTTCTTCAACTAAGAGGCTTATTTTGATTTTTTGACTTTTCTAAAGTATACACGTTTTAAAGCCAACACTGTGGCCTCAAAAATTATGAAACACTGCCGCAGTGGGAGTGCTAAAGCTTTGTGTTCTTGATTTTGACCTGAATGTAATACTTTCTCTGGGGTGTAGTTATTGCTCTCTGAAAATAGCATGCTTAGTTGAAGTGCACAGAATGTTGCTTTTCTGTGGAAGGTGTTGGTCCCATCTCAATTCATCCTTAGCTGAACCCATTTTAGTAGAGGTAAGGATGAAGTTACTCTCTTGAGCTGTCCCATTCAGACAATTATAAATGTATCTAACTGTTAATGTTCCTGTGTTCATCCATAACTAGTAAGAACACCTTAGATATTTTGAAATCTTACTTAGGTAAAACCAGACTAAGTTAGACAAACTTGAGGTTGAAATATGTGTGGGCTTTGATGGGAAATGAGTTTTTAAGACACACAAAAATGCTAATTTTGCTGGGAAGAGTGGGTTCAATATTGACCTAAGGACTAAAATTCAACTTTAAAGAAAGTTTGTAGTGTTTGTTTAGCTGATAATGACAGTTGTTTGGGCTTTCAATAATCTCTTGCATGCATGGAATATTTTTTCTACATATTTATGTGAAACAAGTGCAAGAATGATCATATTTGAGTGAAAGTCAGTGTTAAAAAAAAAAAAAAACAACTATAGCAATTTTCCCACGACAAGCCATTTTANTGTGATTAGTTGTAATTTGGCCTTAATGGATCTGACTCTGCACATCTATGTTAATAGAAGATTAATGTTTTATTATCGTAAGTCAAGGAGAGTCGAGAATATTAGATCTCAAAGTTGGTTTTCCGNTTGATTTTTTGACTTTTCTAAAGTATACACGTTTTAAAGCCAACACTGTGGCCTCAAAAATTATGAAACACTGCCGCAGTGGGAGTGCTAAAGCTTTGTGTTCTTGATTTTGACCTGAATGTAATACTTTCTCTGGGGTGTAGTTATTGCTCTCTGAAAATAGCATGCTTAGTTGAAGTGCACAGAATGTTGCTTTTCTGTGGAAGGTGTTGGTCCCATCTCAATTCATCCTTAGCTGAACCCATTTTAGTAGAGGTAAGGATGAAGTTACTCTCTTGAGCTGTCCCATTCAGACAATTATAAATGTATCTAACTGTTAATGTTCCTGTGTTCATCCATAACTAGTAAGAACACCTTAGATATTTTGAAATCTTACTTAGGTAAAACCAGACTAAGTTAGACAAACTTGAGGTTGAAATATGTGTGGGCTTTGATGGGAAATGAGTTTTTAAGACACACAAAAATGCTAATTTTGCTGGGAAGAGTGGGTTCAATATTGACCTAAGGACTAAAATTCAACTTTAAAGAAAGTTTGTAGTGTTTGTTTAGCTGATAATGACAGTTGTTTGGGCTTTCAATAATCTCTTGCATGCATGGAATATTTTTTCTACATATTTATGTGAAACAAGTGCAAGAATGATCATATTTGAGTGAAAGTCAGTGTTAAAAAAAAAAAAAAACAACTATAGCAATTTTCCCACGACAAGCCATTTTAAACTTTCCATCATTAATTCATGAGGTAGATAAAATACAACATGATAGTTTTCTGAAGATAAAAATTATTTATTTGACCTGAAAGCTATTAGGCATGTGAGTGGAATGGTCTAGTAATTACAGAGCTTCACAGAAGGACAACACGATTTTTGGTGCCTTAGCAGCATGTTTTAATTCATTAATATATTTGAATACCTTATGCCGTAATTTTGAGTTTTTTGTTTCTAGAATATTTTTTCCAAATCTTGTAACTGTCTGCTTATTATCCTTAAAATTTGGAAATGTGCTTGTGATTAGTTGTAATTTGGCCTTAATGGATCTGACTCTGCACATCTATGTTAATAGAAGATTAATGTTTTATTATCGTAAGTCAAGGAGAGTCGAGAATATTAGATCTCAAAGTTGGTTTTCCGTTATATAAGGTTTTTTTTTTTTTTAATCTTTTCTTTACCTCAAGAAAGACTTCTTTTTAGAAGCCTGGAGATGGTAATCTCAACATAAACCAGCTGCATTTGAATGAGTTTTACTAGTGACCCTTCTGAAGTGTTTAATTATTTTGGTTCCTAGAAGACCTCACAAGAAGTGGTAAACCTTGGTGGATGAGTGATGCATCTGCTTTTCCAACTTCACTTCCAGTTAATGACACGTTAAATAGTCATAGTCGACAGAAGAGATCAGTAAGCCTTGAACGGTTTGTGGAAACGCTGGTAGTAGCAGACAAAATGATGGTGGGATACCATGGTCGCAAAGACATTGAACACTACATTTTGAGTGTAATGAATATTGTAAGTTTCATCCCTCTCTGTGTACATAACAATGTGCATGTACTGAAATGATAAAGCAACTGTAAAGTTTTTATTTACCAGCATGAATAATGCTTTAAAATATGTATCAGCTTGCAGGAATTAATAGTTGAAATATGGCAAATGTGGGAAAGAAGCAGTACTATTTCTGTCAAGAAATATGCTGTGATCACTTCTAAATTGTTTGTCTTTGATTTTAAATTTATATGATTGCATTGAGATTATGTAGTTCTATTCTATTTAAGACAAATGTGTAAATGTTCCCAGTGGCGGATGAATTATGAGATGGGGTATAAACAGGATTGAAAAGTGGAATCCAAGATGTTTGTTTTACTGAACCATCATTTTTTGTTGTCAGAAAGTAAGTCTTATTCAGGTGAAAATGATAATTAATATGAAACTACATTGAGTGAGAAAATAGGTTAATTTTTAACCATTTAGGAAACAAGTAGTGTTTCTTGTCTGACTTTGTGCCTTTTCTTATTTTCTGGAGGTCAGGTTGCCAAACTTTATCGTGATTCCAGTCTAGGAAACGTTGTGAATATTATAGTGACGCGTTTAATTGTCCTCACTGAAGATCAGGTAAGAGCTGTTGTCCTAATTTTTATATCCTTGAAATACAAGTTGTGTTATTGTGTAATACAGATTTCATTTAATTATTGCTTGAAATGACTGCTGGTCTTTCAGTCTGGGTACAAAACCTATCTTGTAATCTTTCACTACTTTAATCAAAATGAAACAATTCAAAGATATATTCCTCATGTACTATCTCAAACATATTTGTTCTTACTTCAGGTTTTGGGGAGATCAGTTTTCTTTTTAGATCTTTTTGTTGTTGTTGTATTGACATAATCATTATTAAAGTTGGAGCAGAAAAAAATGCCTATTCAGTAATACATAGCTGAACTTGGGGTCAGATTTTACAGAGATAAAATTTGGCAAGAAGAGTTTATTCCTAGAAACCACTGCTTCTAATTATAGTCCCATTTTAGTTTTCAAAAGGCTTAACAACTGACCATAGTAATTTGTTTGGAACATTTCTGGTATGCATGTTGTATTGCAGCCAAACTTGGAGATAAACCACCATGCAGACAAGTCCCTCGATAGCTTCTGTAAGTGGCAGAAATCCATTCTCTCTCACCAAAGTGATGGAAACACCATTCCAGAAAATGGGATTGCCCACCATGATAATGCGGTTCTTATTACTAGGTATGATCATTATAAGTATTGTGTTTATTTTATTTCTGTAGCTTTCTTGTTCTTAACTTATATATCTCTCTCTATATATATAGTTATATAATTGAGGCTAGTTGTAAAGTAATATAATTGATAGGTTATCTAAGAGGAGGGAAATTAATAGATGACTTGTCTTAAATATATCAGACTATTTAACAACAAATTAGTGATCTGGAAAAATAAGATCTGTGAATTACTTACTTCTGCTATTATTTTCACTTTGTAATTACCAGTGCTAAGTATTCCAATAGAACAGATGGATCCTATTGAACATTTTATAGTTTTGTAATTGAGAAAAATTTGTAAGATTATGGAGAACAAAACAGTATGGAGAAGTTTTCATAAGTGATATATAATTATTTTTTTATAAGACTTTCAAGTCAGAGCCTCAACTGTCATAGTATTATTTCTGCTGAAAAACAGGTTCGTGCAGATTCAGGCAATGTGAGAATCTGCTTTGTAGGTGTTTTGATTTATTATGCTTAATTAAGATGAGAACTGACAGTTTTGGTAATTTTAAAGCTTGCTTATGTGTGCATGTTTGCTTCTATTCCACCTTTACTGTGATAAATTCAACAAAGCTTGCACTGTAATCTTGCAGTTTGCATAAATATATTCCTGTTTGTCCATTGCAGTAATGAGTAGGCAAAAGTATTTTATTAGGAGATCAGTTTCTCTGTTGTTTAAGGACTCTATTTACTATTTTCTGTTCCATTTAAATAGAAATAGCAGCGGATGGAGTAGCACTGATTGGATTAGGATATTTTTATTATAGTTTTGGCTTTCCAGGACAAATTCTGTACTGCTTTGTATGTGACCTGTTTGTGGACCATTATGTTCACTGCAAAAAATTTTTAAAGAGTGATTAAAATAATGGAACTTTTCTGGAATTTAGTGTTAAAGATGTAGAAATGTCTGGGGTTTTTTTGGGTTTCTTTTTGTTTGACTTTTTTTTGGTAAGTTTTTTGTTGGTTGTGTTTTGTAAAAGTAACAGTTTTGGGTTTTTTTTTTGAGAGGGAAGAAAAACTAATGAATCACTTTCACACAATATTGTTATAGTTGTGGTCATTTACACTATGTAGTAACAATTAGAATGATTACATGTCAAAGTGGTATAGAGAGCTCTTGTACTCCAAAATGTTTAGAAGAAATATTGAAGTCTCTAATACAGTAAGTGGAATGAAATTCAAAATAAAAGGCAGTTGCATGTTTCTGCAAAGGCCCTTGTTTTTGCGTACAAGAAATTCCTTCACTGGGTCTGCTTACATGTGAAATTAAATATTTACAGCTGTGCTACACATCAAGCTTTTACTGTTATAATTTAGGCAGTGAGTGAAAAAGTGTCACCTGGAGGTAGTACAGTTGTACTGATTGCGGCCTCTCAATATGTATTGATAAGCTGTGCTGGCAAAACTATGTTTTTACTGTTGTAGCAGAATAACTCGATGTTTTGTTAGTATTATTCTGGCACTCTGAGGTACACATGTTTATTTTCTTTCAGTATTGTGCTTTAATACACTTTCAATACTGTACACTTTATACTGGCTTCCCTGATAGATCAATGCTAACTTGAAGTACTTGAATTGCAAAAGGAGCAAGTTTTCAGAGAACGTGAATAATATCCCTCAAAATTTACGGATTTCTCTGCAAGAAGTGGTGAATATTAAGGACTTATTTTATTCAATTCTGCAGAGTTTCTTTAGAACTTGTATATTTTATATTTTAAATGTAGGAGTTAGAAAAATAACTTCTGAGTTTACGTCTAAGAAGTTCATGTTTCTAGGTGAATACCCGTCTTTGGAATCAACCAAGTACATCATTGTAGTGTCTGCCAGCTTGTAGCACTTGCCTTTGTAAAGCTTTCACTGAACTTCTAAGTTGTTATATATGCTTTCACCATAGAATACTTCTATTAATTTCTTTACTATAATAATTCTGATTTCTGAAAGTAATCCCAAAGGCTACGCTAATCAGTGAATGAGTCAATCAGGCTTTTAGTGAAACTGCTAGCTATCGTGGCTCTTACTGATAAAATGTGTCAACATGTGTGAAGAGTGTATTTTTCTTTTTTTTAGATGGGAATGAGTAAAGATAATTTGCATTAGTATAAGGATGTAAATCCATTACCTTTAAATAATTCTAAATGTGCATCACTGAAATGATAACATGCTTGTTTTCATTCTGTTTGAGATCTCACAACTGAGGAACCAGAAGTACTGCATTGTATATGAAAGAAAGGGGTATAGCCTGCCATGCTTTAAACTCCCAGCATCATGGAAAGGTCTTCAATAACCTTTTCTACTTGAAGGAATTTGAACCCATACTAGCAAATATAAAGTTTATGTTTAATAATGTTTTGAAAACATTTTCCTGAATCTATCCTACTGATGCTGCTCTGCTTTGTATGGATTAATGATGTTTTAATCGAATTTGAGACTGAAACCATTTTTGGTTATGATATGTATTAGTATTTTATGGAAAATAGGGAAGTTTCAGTTGAACATCATGAATTTCTCTTGGGATAATTTGATGATTTAGTGTAACAAGAATAGCAATTACCCAGAGTACTGATAAGACTTCTGTGTGTCTTACTGTGCTTTTGCTTTCATTTATTAATGTATAGAATTTTTGTTTGTAATTTCTGAGTCTTAAGCTCTCAATGTTATTTCAAGATAAGACTATTCCTGAGGTTTTTTGTATAGTGCTTAATTACTCTTTGAAATTTTACCTAGATTTTGCCTATTGGAGATGATATTTAAGTCTCTGACTTCAGTGTTTTATCCTGTAACTGTCCAAATTGTGTTCTTAGTGGCATACTAAGATATTACAATACTAAGCAGATATGTTTTAATTATGAAGTTGATTAATAGTGTAAGGCTGTTAAGACAATTACTTTTTTTCCCTGAAGCGACTTTGAATTTAGAAAAACCAAGTGAATCCTTCAAATTCTTCCATGTCAATCAATAAAAGTAGAAGAAAAACTTGGGTGATTCTCTTACCTCAAGTCTTTTGGTAGACAAAAAGTAGTCTTGGCATTTGAGTCCTGTATCTTCCCGTATTATAGATGTTATAATCTCGCTTTCTAGCATGGTGATGGGTTCTCAGATTTGTCATTTTTAAGACTCCATGTAAGTTTTGAGAGTCTCTGTATGTTCTCCTTTGTCCGTTCTACCTCCAGTATAGAAGAAACTATTTGCCTTTTTGAAGTTAGTTCTTGTTTATTTGCTGATATATGTAGTTTTTTCATTAACCTTCATTTTTAGCCTACTTTCTCTTTCAGCTTCACTTCCCTTTCTATCAGTTGCTTCCTTCTCTTGAACTATAGATAATAAAATAGGAATTATGGAATTCCTCAGCAATACTTTGGTTAACTTGCAAGCGTATACATCATCAACAAAACTATTCCTTTTCCTGTGCAGAATGGTGAGGACCTGAGGGTTGCATTCTAGGCTGAACTTTGTAGCAGGAATAGAGAAGATGGCAAAATTTTAAAAATGCCTTTACCTTTTTTTATTTTGCATCTTGACAGTTCTCTACAACTAAATTTTGATATAACTTAAGATGATTAGTTTGTTTTGTCCTGGTATTAAATAGGTGGTTTTCGAAATGATGTATGTGGCAGACTTCAAACTTTGCAGCAAAGAGTGTTTTCTTGCTGGGAGGGAAGATCCAGATCTATTAATTTGTCTCCTAGTGTGTCAGTAGGTCAAGTAAAAAACAGTCCATAGTGAGGAAAATTTTAGGGGGAAGTGAGGTGTCCATGTGAAGGGCACAAAACTTGCTCTTAGAGATACAAATGTTTTAAACAGAGAAACATTTGGAACCTTACACGCTTAAAGAGATAGTACTTCTCCAAAGTTGTTGCATGAAATGTCATCCCCTCTTGGTAGTATGGCATACCAGGAGTTTGTTTTATTTAAAAAGAAAACCAAATCCACTGTACTTCACAAAAGTATTAAGGTGTCTTTTGATGCAGCTACAGTGTTTTTATAGAAACAGAAGTTATTCCATGCAAAAGACTTAATATTAAGTTTCAGTTTCAAGACTAAATCGGCATCCTTTTCCTCTCCCTCCCACTACCCACCCCCACTGTTACACTATGAAATACACTTATGTAGCTACAGCTTCTAAAATCGATGACTTACCTTGCAATACAAAAAATCTTTTACTTGGATTGGAGTCTGCTTGAGTTAGTTTTATGAGTGGATTACTGCTTTAGCAACAACTCATTCTGCAGCCCCACAAGTGATGTGTTCTGCTGGGAGGAAGCTGTATTGCTTGAATGAAGAACCAGGGCTGTAAGATTTATTAAGCCAAATACATCTTGATTTGTAGCTTAAACTGGTGTCACTAAAAATGTTCAGTACCACAGATGGTACAGTTTTTCTAGGTTTTAAATGGTCTTGTATGTCTTTTGTGAGATAGTAAAGGAGCTCTCTCTTAATATAGACTCTTGTGTTTTTGCCAGGTACACTATACTTGTAATTCAGTAAGTATATTCCTTAGCAATGTGGTATGACTGCTGTTAGCATTAACCTCAGTATTAGTGTGGAATACTTCTCTAGCAACACTGCTGAAACCTATCTGGGAGGCATTAATGTTATTGCACAATTGGTGAATCTTTCAAGTCTTTCAAGGAGATAAATTTTAGAGAAATGGTTTATGTTTGTTGTATATGTACAAAATTAACATGCCTCGGTTAACCATTCCATCATTTGTGTGCCCTCATGGGCAAAATGTACTCTCTTTCCTCTGTGAAATATGCGTCTCCTGTGTGGGCCAGTGCTGCCAGTTTTTAAACTCTTGTAAATCTTGTGGTTCATAATCTAAAGAACTGCAATGTTTCTGGCATTGCTGTAGATACTTGAGAAAGGCAAAATGCTTCTTGTTTCATTTTGCCTACTTGTGTAGAGCTGACCACAATCATGCCTTTATTTTTTTAATAACATTAAGGGGTTTTAGGCAGCTAGGAATGATTTGGTAGTTGCATTGTCCTAATAGCAGTCTCAAAAGGAAATTCATTCTTTGAGAACAGTTGCCCTTTTACGTGTTAGTTGTTTATAGGTTAGTAATTTTCCTCCATTCTTTAATAACAAGTAGCAGGTTGTGTACTGGGTAAGGCATTTGATAGTGAGGTAAGGCCAGCAAGAACTGCACATGCCTTTCCTCCTGCAGGTCCGGGATTGTTGTGCTTCTTTTCTGAGGCGCTTTTTCACTTTTTTTTTTTCTGGGCTTCTTAACTTGTTGCAAAGATTTCTCATCTACAGAAGGCACTCTTTTGTTGCTGCATCAGGACAATTTCTTGACCTTGTCCAATAAATTAGGACATCCAAAGTGTTTCTGTTCCTGTGGAGCCCTGTCTCCGATCCTCATCTTGTAGTTTATCCCTCTATTAATGAAAAAGGCTCAGATTTCAAGAGGTAACTCTGTTATCAGTTGTATCTGTTTGCTTCTTATTTCCTTGATTTTTAGGCCATTAAGCACTTTTCATTCTTGTTTTTTATACAGTCTTTCAGTTTGTTCCATTGGAGTTTGTTGCAGTGAATTTAAGCCCCTAACAGTGAATTTGAGCTGTTTTTCCTTAGTTAATTTTTGTGCAAAAATTACAAGCTTGTCCATTGGCTTAGTGTCCTGGAGACCATGTGTATAGCATTACTCCTCTGAGAGAAAGGATTGAAGAACTGAGGTGTGTGTTGCCTTCAGTGTCTGTCTCTGCAGGTACCTGAATGCAAGGAGCCCACTTGCCAAATAATACACTAAATTCCCCATGCTTCTTTGTTTCCAGGGAGTTAAATAGGTGTAAGTGAAACATTTATCTGCATGTTGAAAATTATATATTTGGAAAAGAAAAAACCCTGAACAAATTGGAAATATACTAGGACTCTATTACAGCAAATTGAAGAAATTAAGGTATTTGATGTTGTTTGCACAATGCTTTGCATGAGAGGAATATTTGTGTCAGAGTTTCTGTACATGACGTGTTCTTTACACTGTTTTTTTAGCGACTTGGCTGCTGACCACCGACACAATCGCTGTGTTGCTAGATACAGTGCCATTACCACCGTTACAGTATTTTTATTCTTGTATCAAAACCATTGTATGGGTCTTCGCTATCCTAAGGCCTATTCTTTGGAATGACTACCGTGATATTGACAGAAGAGAAGTTGCGGCTGAGAGGTGCAGCGAGCCATGACAGCAATGCAAAGTCTCTATGTGTAGGTGATTTGCTTTAGATATTTATGGGTCTAGAGCCATATTCCAAGGTTGCAAGCCCTGCGAGTTCAGTGAAGGAGGGGGAAAACATATACAAAGATTTCTGTGATTTTCTATATGTCTTTTTGTGAGCTGAGAGGCTGTCAAGTGTGAAATGACAATAGGAAATCAAGTTAGGTAACAGGCAATATAGAAAACTATGAAGTAGTTGGGAATTAATAAAAATCAGTTGACATATGATGTAATTCATCGTTATGTGACAATTATCCATGTACTTGTTGGGTGGGTGGGCTTTTTTTGTTCCCCCACCCCTCATTAACAGAATAAGGCCTGAAAAGTTGTTTAGATTTCCACTCTTGGCTGTGAATTTTGGGGTTGTTTTTTGAGAAGGAAGATTAGTGTAAACTGTATCTTAAAAATTTATTCCTGGATTTTGTAGCTGAAGGGAATCAAATACACTCTGAGGATTTGAGGGAACAATAAAGTAGCTAGCATGTGAATCTGAAAAACTGCTTATTGCATGGCAAATGTCAAGCAGCAGGTGATTCGCAGTTAATTAACAAGCACACCGTGTGAGTGGAATGTTTTCTAATCAATAAAAAGGCTGTTATTTTTTATTTTTTTATGCTGTTGGTTGACTCTTAGTTTATAGTTGGTTACTTAGAAGATGTATATTCTGATTTAGTTTGTAAAACTTGAGTCTGTGAGGTGGAAGGATGGAAAAGGTGTAAGGTATACCCAGAGCTTGCCTAAATCCATTCCAGATGGACAGAATGTGTTAAAAATGTGTTTTATTTAATACCAAATCCAGAAGAGTGACTGGTATCATGGAATAAAGCTCAGACTTTGATTCTTTGACTGGAGATTTGAATTCTGAAAGCTGTTTTCTTTTCATTTTTTTTCAAACGTCAATTGAAATGCTTGATATTGAGTAAAAAGACAACATTCTGTCTCAACTGAAGACAGAAAATTTCAATGTAATTACTAAAACATATCTTAAGATGTGATCACTGAGAGCAACTGGTTACACACCTAATGATTTCCTGGACTGTAAAACTTGAGAATATCTACCAGCACACAATGTGGGCAGTGCAGCTCCTTACTGCCTCCAATTAAAATCTCTCATAATGGGCAATGAAACTGTCAGTCATTAGAAGTATATTGAGACAAATCTGTAAAATATCAAACTGCAGTTGCTGTTGATAGTAACAGTATAATAATGGCAGGTATAGTTTACAAATAAAACTTTTCCTTTTACACACTAGACCTACTACAGAAGAAAAAAAATCAATGAAAAATACTTCTGTATGCTCTATCTTTTCTCCCCCTTATTTTTTCTCCAGGCTTTTACTTTCTGAATTGCACAAAGGGTCATAAAACTATTCAAATGATAGTTTTTCCAGGAAATGTTTGGTGGTAATATTTTGGGATATCTGTTAGAACACTCAGTTACTGCTTGGCCAGATATCTGAGGAAGGGCTTTCTAGCAGTTTGAAATGTCATATTTTGCCTTCTTTTTTACAAAGAACATAGACTTGCTTAAAAATCTACCCTTTTAAATTTTTCTTAGTAGTCCAAGTAGAATACTGTTATTTTTTTTCAAAATTTTCATGCCTAAGTGCAATATCAGGGCTATTGTTTTCACAACTTAAAATGACAGGCAGAATAATACAATGCAAGTGAGTAGCTGTGCTCCTCATTCTTAAAAATCCAGAAAAAAGTATTAGTCCAATTTCTACCCTTTTTTGACCAGTTTTAGAGTTTGTCTGTGATCTGTTGCATAAATTCTGTCTCTCACTACATATAAACATATACTACATTTTTACATTTTCCTCACATCTTAAACATCAGTCTGGACTATTTATCTCAGCTCAATAGCTACATTTCATTAGGTTGCTTATATGTAATAATACATTAAAAACATGTTTCTAATTGGGACACAGATTGTAAATGAATTCTTTTAGTGGCAAGATAATATATATTTGATTTTAGTATTCAGTGTTCTTCATTTTTTGCTAGTTTACACCAGTCTATCCCTATGAAAGGCATGATTATTTTTGCTTTGAGGTCAGTGGCAGCACGCCCATTATTTCAGGAGGATTTGGATAAGAGTTCCATTTGAGGTCTTAGCCTGTTCATTTTAATTATTCAAATAGTTATGTAAAACCTAAAGTGACCAGTATGTGTTTCATGCTACTTGATAACTTTTGAAATACTTTGTAGCTTTAAAATGTGGATTAATGAAGTGCATAAGTATCTTAACCTTTTTAAAATGATGGATGGTATTTTCTCTGATATTGTACCCATTCCTGGATTAAATTGGCTCCTTTTCTAAACACTTATTATGCATAGAGAACAGAACACTTCCTAGATAATTTTAAAGTATATTCAATGTGTTAAAAGTACTTTCCAAAGTGATTTGCGTTACTTACAGGTAGTAACACTTGAAATGTCAGGGAATTTTCCAGTCAAAGAGCAGATGTGAATAGACAGAAGTAGATGATACGACAAAACTGACCAAGTAAAGAAGTATGTTGTAGTTCATGTCTGCAGTTGTAGCTGTTTGGTTTCGCTTTCACAATGTATGACAAAGTGTAGCTTAAAAGGCTATTAAAATTCTGACACAACTGGATAATGGAGGTAAAGTAATAATCCAAATTTGAAATTCTATACTTAAATATGTTGTAATGGCCATACTGGCCCATGTGCTTAGTTAATTGGTACTAAAGTTGATTCTGAAATCAGGCCAGCTAAACAACAGGTGAAATTTTGCTTAAACTCAAAACTCTTTTGTTTTCATAAAATCATTNTTTCTAGCTACA
This sequence comes from Urocolius indicus, assembly GCA_013401255.1. NCBI lineage: Eukaryota > Metazoa > Chordata > Aves > Coliiformes > Coliidae > Urocolius > Urocolius indicus. The sequence continues at coordinate 19,752 of WBNH01004808.1, read as the reverse complement.
ACAGAACAAAAGGGATGTCCCAACCTCCTGACACCCACCATTTAGGTATTTGTAAATATTAATGAGATCCCTCCTCAATCTTCTCTAGACTAAACAGCCCCAGTTCCCGCAGCGTTTCCTCATAAGGAAGATGCTCCAGTCCCCTGATCATCTTGGTGACCCTGTACTGGACCCTCTCCAGAAGTTCCCTGTCCCTCTTGTGCTGAGGAGCCCAGAACTGGACACAGGACTCCAGATGAGGCCTCACCACGGCAGAGTAGAGGGGGAGGAGAATCTACCTCGACCTGCTTGCCACAGCAGGCCACATAAACTTCAACTCAAATAAAACCATTTTTCTGAAATTTGAAAGAAGAAATCACATTTGTTTACATTTGTTTTATTCAGAATCAAGCTTCCACCCGTGATCTCAAATATTTTCTTAAATAATGCTTTTACTTTTATAAAGATAACATGTTTTCCAGTCTTTATTGTGTGAAGTAAACACTGGAAAGTACGGTTGCTGAAATGCAAGCACTGAGATAACAGTGGAAACTAAACAAAATTCTGTCCAAACCATTATTTTGCAACAATGTGTGAAAGAAGGGTGGTCTGACCAACTGTAAGGATTATATAGGAAATTTGTAAACATATTTAATGACTGTCAAGTCTTGTGTAGAGTTGCTCTTTCATGTGCTATATTCCAGTTCTTCATAGCATTGTTTGTTTTTTGTTCCCTTCTGTTGCTGCCCCATTGACTTATTACCGTCAGGTGAAACTGTGGAATAAGAGAATACTCCAAATAGGGATAGACTCAGAAAATGTAACAATTTATGCTTTTTTATGCTTTCTCTTTTACTTATTTCTAAAGTTGAAACCTTTTGTACTTCTGATGATTTGGCCTTTACTAGCTGTATTTCTACAGGCTGGCAGTTGCAACATAATCAACAACATGAATGAAAAAAAATTAATGCTGCATAATTAAATACCTTTTTTAGATCACCTGTCATTAATTGTCCACATATACACTTAAACAAAATTCTAGGGATCAAGCTCTTAATATACATACCACCATTGGTAGTGTTTCAAAACTATGTCAGAGTAGTCCGTTAACACTACAGAGAAAAGCAAAAGCTGTTGCTTATGTGTGGCTGGGGCCTGCTGCTGTGGATACATGTGGTAGTGGTACCTCAACCGAGTAAATTTAAGAAGAATTGTAAGGATTTTTAAAAAACTTATGTGCAGTTGTCTGATTTTGAGTAATGACTGATCATTTCTTTAACAGTCAATACTCAAGCAATTTTCTGTGTTTTAGTGTGTCAAAGTATTAGTTTTGACAAACTAATAAGTATCTCAACCTTTTTTAAAATGAGGTGTGATATTTTCTCTGATGTTATATCCATTTCTGTATTAAATTAACTGCTTTTATAAACACCTGTTATGTGTACAGATGGAACACTTCCTATATAAATTTAAAGTACATTCAGTGTGTTAGAAATGCTTTCCAAACTGATTAGCACTACATACAGGTAGTAACACTTGAAATGGCTGGAAATTCTAAATGATATGCATTCTAATATTTGATGCTTTGGCAAACAATATTGTGTGTAGATCCTTTGTACTGAGTATTTCATTTGCTTTTCCTCTCTTGTATTCTGTGACTGTTACATAGCAAGAGAGAAGTGGCTTTCATTTGTAAGTACTGTTGAACTAGGCTTTGAACAATAGTCAAGATCAGTGTCAAGTATTTATCACATGGTAAAATAGTCGTATTAAAAATACTTCTGTGTTAAAAAGCTTTTTTATATTTAGGTTTTGCATATTACATATAAACACAAAATCTTACGTAAACTCAACAAATTGTAAAATCAGGAGGAATATGCATCCTTTATTTTAACATGTATTATTGTTTATACTTTGGATGGTAAATTCCATCACTGTGGTAATTAACAACAAAAAATATTAGACTTGGTAAGGGAGACCCTTGGGTGACATCAGCTCAGACTGCCATGTATGTTGTTGATTATTTGATTTGTAAAATTATACAAGCAGCCACTAAGTTTTGACAATGTATTGCAACAGTGAATTTTCTCAATATCATGTCAGAATTGTTTTTGTTTTCCACTGATTAGTGGAATTAAGCTGAAAACCATGATTAGAAATTAGTGTAGATGGATTTTATTTTTTTTTTAAATTTATATCAAAAGTCCTTTTTTACTTTCTTCTCTCTTTCTTCTTTATTTTGACCAGATGAATGTTGTAGGTTCTTTCCAGTTGAAATATTCTGTTCTCTTCTTAATAATTTATAGAAGCTTTCAGTTGAAACATTTTATTCAGGAAAACACTAAATATATCCAGTGTTTTAAGGTGGAAATATGTACTGATGAATTTATGTTCTGTCAGTGCAGGATGAGGTATTTATTTTCAACATGTATTTGCCTGCCTGAAGATTAAAATTTCCCTTAATAACTTTTATACCACAATATTAAATGTGTGTTTTGGTGGTAGACAATGCAGTGGAATATACTGCATTTTAATTGCAGCAAAATCAATCACTCCTTGTTACACCTAGAAGTTCTGTTTCAATAATTTAGATATGCTTCTTTATGGATAATGTAGGTATTACATTTGTTCTGATCATTAGAAGAAAATCCAAAATGTAATCTAAAAACATCTAGGTTTTAGACATCAGACACTATATACAGTAGGTCTTCTTTCACTGCGAAATATAATGTTCATGCCATCAGAATAATGCATAATTTTATCTTCCTTTGCTTATGACTGTTAAATATATAAATTCTCTTTACATGGTTCTGTGTAGTTATCAGGAAGAGTATTTACTATTGCTGCAGTCCTGCATTTTGATCTATAAGTCAAACTCTCATGCTTACGCCAAATAAATATAAACTTGGCTCTGCACAACTATGCATGTCAAAAAAACAACTCTACCCAAGTAAATCATACTTTAGGATTTAAGCCATGTGGAGGGCAGAGTACTTCCTTATTCTGGCTTGTCCTTGAGGTTCAGGTGCATCCTCTGCTCCCTTGCTGCATGTTAAACAGTTTCTTCTTCCATACAGATCTTGAATCACTCGTTCCCCAAGTGTCTGATGCAGCTGTATGGAAGTTTTTCTTTTAGGTGGTCTGAAGCAATGTTTTGTGTGACTGGTGATACAGATGGGCTTTAGTGTCCTGTTTCTACCATCACCTCATCTGTAGAAATAAAATGGTCTATTGTTAAACAGTTATTTGGAATCACAGGCCCATAACAGAAAAAGAATAACTGCTTTAGAAATAGTTTTATTTTTTTGAATTCTAAGACAATAGATATATAGTAAATAGTGCTTGAATTAGTTCTGAAGATCTCTCTCATTTCACATATGTATCAAGCTAACAAGGATGAAGGGTTCATCAGGGCATTTTGGCTGAGAATTTAGTTCCTATACTAGTCTCTAGTCTTATGGAAGATTTGGCAATGGAGGATCATTACCCACTGTTAAGGATTTTTCTCATTCAAAATTAATTTCATCTCCTTAGGGTATTTAATTAAGGATGTTCAACCTTGCTGTTGCTAGACCTTTGTCTTCACCTTTGGAAATGCTTATGTCACTTGATTGAGTGTAGGTAGAAAGTATATGGTCTGTAAAATCTGTTCAGAGTCTCAGAGGGAAAACATTTTAAAGACAATGTATACTCCTCATTATGTGAACCATCTTCATGTAAGTACGGGAATTTTGTATTTTGTAGACAGTTGTAAGTGCATTTAATGCTTGTAAATGGCAAGCACATGATGAATTTATTAGTGTGTTTTCAGAGACAGAATATTTTGATAATGAACTGTTTCCCCTAGTTGTCTTGTAGCATTTCTGTGTCGAGAGTGTAGTTTTTTCTAGCTTACAGCAAAATAATTTCTTCAATTAGTGTTTCCATTGCATCAAATACTGTGATTTTTGTAGATTAAGTACTTTGTAAAATGCTAAATATAATAAAAACTGGATATAAATGAAGGCAAAGAGTATAATGAAAAATTAATAGATTTATCCGAGATCACCACATCTAAGACACTTGCATATATGAAGTTTAATGTAATTGCACATATAAAGTTTACTGTAACATTTGGCAGTTTACTCTGATATTTGGATGGAGTACTTGTGTATTTGAGTCTTCCCCATTCATAAACAGCAGGCTGTCTCCATTCTGCTCATTTGTCACTGCTGCCTTTTAGTAGGCCAAAGCTCCCTTCTAGCCTGCTATTAAGTTGTAACCTTTTTCACTTAATCAGTGTAAAAAGTTTCCCTTGCATATGACTAAACTTCTTATTAAAAACAAACGTCTTCATCGCTACTTGCTTTGATAGTTGAAATTTCTGAAGTAGCAGCAGGTTAGTAAAAATTAACAAATGGCTAAGAGCCTGGTAAGGAAATTCTTACCTTACTCTTCAGAGCCCATTCTAACATGCTTGCTGTGATAGCTTTGTTGAAAAATATTTCCACGCCTGACATCTTTGAGACCAGCACCAGCATTCACTGTGAGCACCAGATGATTACTTGTGATTGATTGGAATGGATGCAGCCCTGGGTAGAGAGACACAATTGTAATTGTCCTGGATCCAAGGAATGGTCTCCAGCAACTTAGTGCTACGCTGAAGTCCTCTGTATCAAAGATGATGTGTGTTGACAGCACAGCAAGAAAGAAACAAAATTACTGCTAGCATCTACTGTGCTTCAGAACTTAATGCATCATGCTTTCCTGTTCTCCTCTCTGCATAAACCTGGGCTTTGAAGGTTAGAGAAAATAATGTGAGTGTGTGGAGGTGGGGAATCAGACCATGTCAGCACAGTGCAGGAAGAGACATTATGGTTGTCTGTCAGTATCGTGGCAAAAAAACAGGAGCCCGGAATTACACTGGTTGTATGACTTCTATGAGAATGTGCATTTGGAGAATATTACACTGGAGACCGGAATTACACTGGTTATATGACTTCTATGAGAATGTGCATTTGGAGAATATATCATGAAGAATTAATGTGTTGGTAAGTAACTTCATTTACACAATCCACAAAAATCTTTTACTTCATTTCAGTTGTCTTTAAGGCTGTCCCCGTGTGTGTTGTTCTTTGGAATTATGTCAGTTTTATATGCTGAAAGCAAGTTTGAGAAACTCTTCTTTTTCAGTAGTGTAGACTCTCTCAACACTATATGAGACATAATTTTACAGTTGCTCTGAAAACAAAATCTTGATGGTCTCCTACTCCATGCATCTATTTTTCCCAAATAGTTACCAAGTAATTTCCTGTTACATGTGGTGAGGTCAAATCTAAGACTGCCAGCTCATGATTGCTTCATGTTTTCAAATACAGCATTTTAGAGGAAACTTCAGAAATAAGGTCACAAGTTCCTGAAGTTTTTTGCTTTCCACAGATGAATTCTCTGGAACTAAAATAGATTTTTAAATAGCTATCATGAAACTGCTATTGATTATCTTTGAGTAAACTCTCACCTTTATGTATTTGAATGTGTTTTCCCACCAAGATAGTAAAACATAAATGACACTGAGAAGTGTAATGAGAGCGCTGAAGGGCTGGAAATGGGATGCTATGCAAGTACCATAATAGTTTGCACAGCTTTTTAAGTTCTGCAGTTTTCTCTTATTTTACTATGCTATATTTACAGTAAATGTGTAAAAATTTCCTATCTAGGCTTTTGAAAATAAAGTATCTCTATGTCATACTGTTTTGTAAAGTTTTTCAACATTTCGACCCCCATTAAACTTGATGAAAGCTTCTTTGGGCTAAGTACTTTCAAAGCAAATATCTACTTTTTAAATGGGCAATGTTGGAAGACTTTTCATTTGAAGAGTTCCTTTTTCTCAGAAATAATATTGGCAAATAAGAAAATGAGATTGTGATTTTGTCAAATATGCAATAGTTAAAAATAGTCAAATCTGATATAATATTTTGGTAAGCAATTAGACCGTATCAGTGGTACTGATGTCTAAGCTCTATATCCAGGGGATTTCTCAGATAGTCTCGTTGCTGTAATGCAAGTTGTTTGTGGAAGGCAAACTATCTACAAGGAAGGATAGTCCATATGAAAGACCTGCTTTTTTAATGCCTAGAAGCTTGCAGGGTCTAATTTCTGACTAGATTTCTACCCCATTGTGTTATATTTTTCTTCACTGCTGAGCGTTCTATGTAAATAAAGATTTGATTTTTGTGTGGTACAGCACCTTGGGGCATTTAGTCACATAGCGGCATTTTCTAAATGTTTCAGAGTAGGAGTCATTGTATCAATTAATTCCTTGTAAATATTGCTCTACAAACATGGTGGAGAAGGAGATATTCTTTTCTTAGAGTTTGTGTGGTAGAATGATTTTTCTATTTTAATTAAGNCTTAAGTGGAACATTTTGTGTTCCAACTTTTGTCCATTACCCCTAGTACTAACACTGGACACAAAACCAAAAAAAAAATGTTGCCTCCCGTTCTCCTGACATACACCTTGGCTCCATTGTTCACCTAAGTTGATCAACTGTTTACTGAAACAGCTTTTGTGTATCATTGAGAGGTTTTTAAAGAGGATATAGTTTGTGAGAGTAAATTTAAGGTACACTCATGCATTTTAAAGAGACAATGACTATACAGATTACATTCCATTTTAATAATTTTCAATGACTAGTTTTTAGGTGTGTAGTAACTGGTTCACAAACATCCATAGCTAATCACTTTTGTTCTACAATTAAGTGCAAAGAATTTGGAATCTATAGATAATGTTCTTCTATATTTGTCAAAGAATGACACATAGAACACACTTTAAGGTTACATACTTTGACTACTGTGCATGTTGATAGAAGTAAGTTTTTCTGAAAAAGTATGATTTCCTATGTTATGGGATGATTATCAAAAAGTTTGGTAACCTAAAAGACAAATAACTTGATAATTCTTCTGTAACTGGTTATTCATGTTTTTATTTTTCTAATATTTTTTTCTCCAACATTGTTAAACCCATATGCCAGAATCTTTTTAAAATTAAAGAAAATGAAGACCTATTTGTTGAAGTGTAGATTGATGTATAATCTTGAGAATCTTCATGTTTCTGTGTCCAACTATGAGGGATTTTAAAGAGACAAAATATTTATAAACTGATATCCTCCCTTTGCAAACGAAATCTCTTACATTACTTAAAAATAGAGGTGTCAGGCATAAGTGTTAATTTGGCTAAAACAAATGAAAAATGAAAAAGCTTTAGGTTTTCAACAGGAAGGAAAAATTATTAAAATAACCACTTGAAACTTCTTTTTCTGTTTTATGACAAATATGTCATTTGTTGGTTTTATCATAATTATTGACTCAGTAGATGGCACTCTTCCCTGTAAGTCAACAAGGTTTGTAGGCCATCTGTATTTAAGATTCCGTTTTTGAAATACAGTATAGAATTGAACCTGACTGCTGCTGCTTGTTAGAAGAAGATATCATTAGAACAATATCAGTTGTCATATTCTGCCAAAATTTCATTCTAATTAACACATTCTTGCTTGTCTCCACCTTGGTTATTACTGAATGTCAAATCTTTACACCAGTAAATAATTTTCACGACATTAGTAGAGTTGTTTTCATATGGAGATAAAAATGTCCTATATAAGACTTAGCAATCACTTAACTTTCAGGAAATGATGAAACTTCCTTAACTTCAGACACCTGTCGTGGTTCAAGCTCAGATGGCAGTGAAGCATCACACAGCCTCTCGTTCACTCTGCTCCCCATCTCTTCCCACCGACCCCCTTCTATAGGACGGTAGAGGCCCCAGTGAGATGGGAGGAGAGAAGATAATCAAGGGCTTTGTTGATCAAGACAAGAGCAGGGAGGGCTTACTGCCAATTATGATTCCAGGCAAAACAGACTCGACTACTTGACTTAGGGAAAAAATCCAAGAACGGTTTAATCCACTACCAACTAGTAACAGAACAGACAAGAAGCAAAACCAGAGCAAGATGATGAGAATGATACAACCAGCACTTATAAGATCTCCACTTCTCGCTCATTCTTGGGCTCACCTCCCAGTATCTCTTACCTCCTTTCCCCTCAGCCGTACAGGGGGACAGGGAATGAGGGATGCAGTCAGTCCCTCACAGATGGTCTCTACTGCTTCCTTCTCAGAGGAGGAGGGCTTCTCACCTTCTCCCCTGCTCCAATGCAAAATCCCTCTCACAGCATACAGTTCTTAATAAGCCTTCCCAAAATATGAGTCCTTTGCAAGGGTTGCAGCTCCTCACAGATCCCTCCAGTTCAGGTCTCTGCAGCAACCCACTCCCAGACACCTTCTACTCCAACACCACTTCCCCACAGAATCGTGTCCTAGCCAGCTGTAGCCAGCCCCTCTGCCATGGGGTCTTCCATGATATGCTGGCAGAGCTCAGCTTCATTTTTGGCCTCCACGGGGTGCAGGAGGGAAGCTGCCATCTCACCACAGGATGCAGGGGAGTTGCTGCTCCAGCACAGCTTCTTCTCTGTTCCCTCACTGACCCTTTAGTCTGCATGGTCAATTCTCTCTCATCCAACTGCTTCCGCCACCTCCCAGAAAGAGCAACCCTCCTCTTCTGGTTTCCATTTCTTAAAAAGTAATCACAGAGATGCCCAGTTGGTTCAGCTCCAGAGATGGCTCTGACTTTGAGCTGGGGAAAGTTGTGAGCCACTTCTTACAGGAGCCATCATTACAGCCCCATCCTCATTACCAGAAACAGCTTCACACAAACCCATGACAGCATCTTCTGCTATTCCTGCTTTTCAGAGTAAAAGTGAGGTTTTCATTTTCCTTTGGGTGTGGTAAAATGAAAAGATTCTTCTACAGCCTGCCAAACAGAATGTAGTTTACAACTGAGATGATTTCATCTGAAGTTTGGTCCTGATAGCTCTGATTAATTCTCAACCAGCAGTCACTAGCTATTTTTTTAAAAGCCATCAGGTATCAGTGTCCTCAGGGTTGGTGATCTGTGATATGGTGATAAGTACTGACACAATCCTTCCAGAATAAATTTTTTTGTGGTCGCTTTGAAAGCAGCATCGTTAGTTTATGTCCTTTGCTGTTTTAATGGTCTATGTAATGCATGGCTAGTTACAAGTTGTTTTCCAGATTGGATAGTAGAAGGCATGTCTTTAACTGTATTTTTAGATATTTCTAAATTTGTATATATTTCTAGATTCCACATCCACCCACTCCGCCCTCAGAAGAAAATGTCTTGTTTTCTTCCTTTCTCCAAATCAATTTGAGGAATCTTCATGTAATTGGAAAGAAATAAGAGTTAATTACTTGCTATTTTGCCAAAGCCTTACTTGTCCATCAGATGGACCTGAAAATGCTCCTGAAATGCCCCCACAGCTAGAGCCCATAATAATTTTAGATGGGAAGCTACATGAGTATTGAGAGTTTTGACAGTTTACTGCTACTCTGCAGTCCTGGATATTTGTCCATGTGGTATACAGCTTGCTAGGAAGATACACCGTGTTCTAAGTACTGCAGAAAATGGATGCTTCTATACATGTGCATGCACCAATATATTTTTCAGTTAATGATAAATAATTGTGACTTTTTTTTCATAATTTAGAATAGAAATTTTTTGCATTAACTCTCAGAACACAGTCGCCACTCAGGACAATGCTCTGTGAGTAACTTGAGCTTTAGTGTTTCTCCAGATAGAAGAAGATGCACGCCCATATCACAAAAGTTGATAGAATGACTGGCATTGTTTTTAGTGATCATACTGCAAAAATATATTCATGGTCTTTGATATGTGAGTCATACCAGTTTTGGAGCAGTGTTGTGAAAAAAATTTGCTTGGGGTATTACAGGTACTGAACCTGGTCTGTTGATAAATAGGGAGATTTTTATCCCCTGTAAAAGTGAGTTATGATTAGATCTTATTAATAACAGATTCAATTAAGAATACTTAAAAATGTAGAAAGGAAAAACCCTGAAATACTGCATTATTTCAAAATAAGTACTTTGACTTTTTCCTGGTTTTAATCCTGCCAAAAAAAAAAAAAAAAAGATAAAATAATCAAATGTCAAGAATTGATTTGCAGAAATATGGGATAACTTCTAATCTGTGTCATTTGAAAAATTAAAAAAAAAAGCCCTATCAGTAAGATTTTTCCATTTTGCAGTGAAAGGTAGTTTTGGTAGTCTTGAATTCATAAACCTTGCTAGTTAATCACTCAAGAATGATGAACCTGAAGAGCTCTACTAGTAATGGCTTTAGAATCTCTGTAAGACTAATTGGAGTGTCACATCATGGCCTTAGTTTTTGGAGAAGGAGGAAATGTTTGGCGTCTGGTGTTCATTATTAAATATCATGCCCTCAGTTTGTGGAGAAAGAATAATATTCACATCATGTAACTGAAGTATTTTTGCTCATGTTTTTTGAGATGTAGTTGTTCAATGACTTACAACAACTCAGTACAAGACTAATATGGAAAGAAATACCAAAGTCTGGCAGTTTCTATCCTAGTCTCAACATCAAGGGATTTTTTTCCTTCAACATTGTGACTGTGTAACTCTGATCTTACTGAAAACGACAGATTATCTGAGTCACCTTAGTGGGTGACAAAGCTAAATTAGCTATATAGGTCTAGGAGTCTTCCCACAAAAATCGTGTAGGTCAACATGCTCTTAAATACCAAAATATAACAACTGTAAGTCATTTGAGAACTGTATCTCAATAAAACACTTGAAAAAATACTTTAGTTCCGTGATCTGAGTATTCTTCCTTTTCCACATCCTAAGGGCCTGATGTATAATAATGAACACCTGATGCCCTAACTTAGCATTATAAACAGAGATTTGACTTCAACAGCAGTGATTTTTGAACATTTTGTTCAGGTTGTGTTCTGAAAACTATGGAACTTGGTATTTTATAGAGCCAGTCACGTTCAGCTTCCAGAAGAGCATGATTCTTTTCCAGGCCTTTAAGATGGTGCTTTGGGTAGAACAGAAGTTGCATTTGGATGGCCTTCACACTACTTCAGCCAAAGCCAAGGCAAATCTCTCGTTTATTACTCTTGGCAGCTTGAAAAAGGGAGTACTAAGTGATTGGATAAGTAGTGAGGAGGAGATACAGGCAGTTCCTGAGCTTGCTCATTAATTTAGCTGTAATAAATAGTATTTACTTATGTTGTAATTTTAGGGCTGTTCGTTCTTCTTAGAAACTGCAATGTCATAAGTAATGATGACAAATATTCATTGTGGAGATTCTTACAGAAGAAATGTATACCTTCTGAGCTTTTTCAACCACCTGCCAAAGTGATGTGAAATATATTATGCAATTCTGAACAATCTGTTTGGAAACACTAGAGAACAAGAAATTGTACCAGCAAAAGCAAGGGATTTTTTCAAATGTGTGAAATGCAATCTGTTAATCCATGAAAGAGTTTATGGGTCTTTGACCAAGATTGGTTTTGAAGCTATTATATTTTAGTCATGTTTTGTGTAGGATTGTTAATTATTTAGTGGTTAAAAAAGTTAGCAGCAAACAATAACAATCTTAAGAGATGCAGTTTGTCAGGAGAATAATGATGTTTTACAGTTATATTTTTTATGATGTCTTGAGTCAATTAAATGGATTGTTTTGTTCTTGTACATGATCCTTCTTAAAAAGGATTTTAACTAGTAGGATGCTATACTAGGCATAGTAATTTCACTGAAATGCGTGGCTCTTCATTGTAGTCTTTGCACTGCTGAATTAGCTCACTCTCCTTGCATTACTGGAAGGAAACTATTTCTAAGCATTATTTTAAATACCTCTAGAGTTTAAATACATTTGTTTATCTTGGTATTTTTACATTTTATTTAATGAAAAGATAACATTTTTTACTTTAGATTTTTTGCTTTAGACTTTTTTTCCAAGAAAAGGTGGGAATTTGATTAAAGTATTTTTATTTGTAACTGACTTACATTTATTAAACAAAGCCACACTTAATAGAAATATTAAAGAACACTGGACAAATTAAGAACCAGAGTATTTTGCACAACAGAAACTAGGGTTAATGTATTGAGAAAAAATGGAGATGCTGCTATTTTCTGAACCTCTTTCCAAGCATCTTTACATTTTTAAACTTTTATATGGATCCTTATTTCTGTATAGTTTAGGTGGAAGTGTTTTCATGCACTAACTTTACATAGATCCCAAGCTTGGGACGAGAGTGGCTGGAAAGCTGTCTAGTGGAAAAAGACGTGAGGTTGTCAGTCAGCAGCATCTAAACCTGAGCTAACAGTATGTCCAGGTGGCCAAGGCCAATGGTGTCCTGGCTTATATCAGAAATAGTGTCACTAGCAAGACGGGGGAAGTGATTTTTCCCTCCTGTACTGAGTCCTGGTGAGCAAACACCTCAAATACTGTGTTTGGTTTTGGGCGTCTATCCTTGTTTGGGCTAGGATAGAATTAACTTCGATGAGGAAAGTAGGAAGGGCTACAGCTTGGGCAGCTGACCCAGACCAACCAAGAGGTATTCGATACCATCCTGACATCATGCCCAGTACAGGTGGGGAGCTGGCCAGGAGGAATGCAGTGCGAGTTTGGCTGCTGGTTGGGAGCAGTTGTGTTGGTGGTGAGCAACTGCGGCACACACCATTCCTTTTGTATATCCCCTCATTTACTGTTTTAACTTTTTTCCTGAACTTGTTTCTTCTTGTTGTTCTATTAAACTGTTCTTATTTCAACCTAAACAGGTTTTTCCCTTTTCTCCAGTTTCCCTTCCTGTTATGCTGGGAGGGGGAGGAGTGAGTGAGCACCCTCATGGCTCTTTGTCCTTGGCTGGACAAAACCACGACAGCATCACACTACAAGAGGGATGTTGAGGTGCTGGTGCATGTCCAGAGACACGCAACAAAACTGGGGAAGGGTCTGGAGCACAAATCTAATGAGGAGCAGCTGAGGGAGCTATTGTTATTTAGCCTGTAAAAGAGGAGTCTGGGACATGATCATTCTCTTCAGCTACCTGAAAGGAGGTTGTGGTGAGGTGGAGATCATCTCTGCTTCCATGTAATGAATGACAGGACGAAAGGAAATGGCCTCAGGTTGTGCCAGGGGAGGTTTAGATTGGAGATTAGGACAATTTCACTGAGGTCGTTGTAATACAGGATGCCCCAAGAAGTGGTGGAGTCACTGTCTCTGAAGGTGTTTAAAAGAAGTGTGAATGAAGTTCAGAGGGACATATTTTAGTGATGGGCTTGGCAGTGTGAGGTTAGTGTTTGAATGTGATGACGTTAAAGGTCTTTTCCAACTGAAGCAGTTTTATGATTCTGAGATCAAAGAAAAAAGATAATTTTGTAATTTTAAAGCAATGACATTTTTCCCTATTTTTTAGTCACAGTGGAGAGAAATGTTCTGTTGAATGTTAAATTTTCGTGGTTGCAGATCTTACAGTACTTGTTTGCATTTGTTTGTAATGGTTTAACTACATTAATTGCCAAAACTTACTGAACTGGAAAAAACAAGACATTTTTATTTCATCTTGAACTTCTTGGATTTCTTACAGTTAGTGTTTTAGGCAGTTGTGTTGGCATTGCACAAAAGAAAATGTTTTACAGGATAATCTCCGGGCGCTTAAAACTTAACAGTCAGCTAATTGCGGAATGTAGTTCAAAATGTTTCCTGTGTAGTTGTTAGTAAGGTGTAGGACTGTTGAAACTCAGAGTGGGATAAGGAGGGAGAATTTTCTTTCAGGTTTTCTATATTGATAAAATATTTGGGCAACAATAACTATGACTGTAATGAAGCTTCTGTTTTGAATAGATAGTTTAGTTTCCTTTTCAATGAATAATCTAAAGAGTTGTATGAAAATGTCATTTTTATAATTCTATGACTATTAATAAACATATTGAAAATTTGCAGGTAACACCTACTTAGAATCTATGGAATTCAAGTTGGAAGGGACTTCTGAAGGCCTTCAGTCCAATGTCTTCCTCTAAGCAGGATGGACTATGAGATCAAACCAGATTTGCAAGGTTTTATCCAGTCAAGCCTTGCAAAACTAGTTTGGGCAACCTACATGACTGGCCTCGTGGAGAAAAAGATTCTCCTTATATATCTAGCCAGTCAAAATTTCTGATTAGCATTTAGAAATTTATAAGACTTGAGAGAATAATTATATTTATAGTTTCATGCTCATATTCAATATGTGATAAAAATAAATATGTGTGTTCTGGTCATTTTTTTTATACAAAGAAGTAGTCTGTCAATATTTTTCAAATTATGGAGTTATTTCTTCATCACATTTGTAGAGGAAGACAAATTTGTTTTGTAAATAAGACTGCAAGTGGTGTGGGTTTTTTTTGGTTTGATTTGGTTGGTTGTTTTTTTGTTTGTTAGTTTGGGTTTTTGGTGGTTTTTTTTGTTTGCATTTCTGTTGTTTTGTTTTTACTTGGGTAAATTAATAATGAACTTAGAAGTACCGAGGAGGAATTTATTTTCCTGCTTCAAGATAGATTGTCTTTGAAAGACTAGTTTACAATGTTAAAATTTAAATAATATATGAAGAATAAAACTGAAGAATCAGTAATTCCTTTTGATGTGAAATGAATAGGTTAGCTTGAAGAATTTATACACAAGGGAAGAAATTTGACAGACGCATCACTTTGCAGTATGACTGTTGGTGCAGCTCATGTTATTTCTCAGCTAGTACTGAGTCTTTATTAATTTGTTGGATGAAGAGCTAAAATAAATTGCACCTTCTTCAGTCCTACATTCTTTAAGGTATTAGAAACTGATTATGTATATGTACAGACAATATGGATAGACACTGTGCACAGACCATCTTGTATACAGTAAGTGTAATGTGGTTTGTGAAGAGCCACTGTTGTAAAGTAAGTTCCTGTTCTCATGGTATTCAGCCATTCATTCACAACAGTTAGTTGCTGTAGGTTTGTGAAAAAAAAAAAAAAAAAAAAAAAA
>WBNH01004807.1:523329-565406 GCA_013401255.1 Urocolius indicus | reverse complement strand
CATCCCAGACCCACTACAGCCATCTCTTCATGCACTAACGAGTTTTAATGAGTTTGTCCAGAAGGATTGACTTCAGCTTACAACAAAAAAATATGTAAAAACAAGTGAATCTGTGAATTGCTGTGAAAATGTAATTCATAATTTAAAATATTTTGTAGATTTTGTTCATTATTGATATACTCAATATTTAAATTAACTATATGTAATAAATGTGAAAATTATTGTAAGCTTGAGGTGGAAAATATCTAAAATAGTACCTCTATTTATCTTCACAAATTATCTTGTTTCTGTACTCGTGTGTATGCTGTCCAATGCAAAATTGCTGTAATGGAGACTTTAACTCTTCCGTTGAAAGACTGTCCTCTGTTTAACACTGGATATTTTAGACTTTTTTAGTGATATTTAGTTCAGATTTTCTTCATTCAGTTTCATTTTGATAATCAAAGATAATTCAATGGCCCTAACTTTTGTACCACTCTTGGAAATTCAATAGTCTTAGAAATTCCCTAAATTAGCATCCAACAGAATCAGAATAGCAGAAAGGAAAATGTTCTTTGCGATCATCTCATATCTACTGTCTCAGAGAATTAATGATGACAGATTCTTCTGAAACACTACTGAGTAGCAGCAGTAGTTGCTTGCTTGCCATATTTTGGCTGCAGTCCTCTGGATCAGGAAACATCATCTGAGAATGCAATTTGTACTTTATGCCTTTACAGAAAAGCATGTTGGAAAAAAACAACAAAACAACAAAACCAGGAATTAAAATGCAATACTGTAGGGAGTATAAAACATAACAATGAGAATGCATTTACTTCCAGAAGAGTTTTAATATTCTGAAACATAGTGAGACATCTATGCACTTAGAATACAATCCTAATTCAAAGAAAGGCAATGGCATACTTTAAGGTAAATTAATAAAGCCTTTTTTTGTCCTTGAAATAGCTCTTTCAATCTGTTTTCAATGGTGCTAGGATTTTCAAACATGAAGTCAAGAGATGATGTCTCATTTGCTGTTGGGCCTTAATAAAGAAGTGTCAAAAAATGACTGTAACTTTTACTTCTGATGGCCAATTTATTTTAAGGTAGTTAAATATTTTTTCTCAGTTTCTCTTGGTAAGTGAAACGGTATGAACAGTTGTTTAGATAAGGAGATAGATATAAAATTTGTTAATTTAGATTCTCCTGTTGATTCATGTAAAGGACAGGATGGTCATATGTTAATTTTTGGTTTAAAATTCCGTATATGTGCATGAGAAACATACTTTGAACTGACAGATGGTCCCACTCTGGATTGATTTTTTTCATTGTAGATGGATGATATTTTTTGTCTTTCAGTGTTTCACAGTATTATTGCATTTGTTCATTTCACGCCAGGTGCTCATGACAGAAGCAAGCAGTGAGCTCAGATCCATTTGGGGATATTTCTAAAAGAATTGAACTGTGACTTTTACCTTCAACTATGCTGCTATTTCTGTTCCTGGGAAATTAAAATTCCCATACCCTCTTCTACATGTGCTCACTAGTATTCAGTGTTCAGTCATAGAAGAGTTTTGATAAAAAAGACAAAGGGAAAAAAAGTCCAAATAGATACGTAGTCCTCTAATGCCAAGTATATTTGCAAATCCATGGTACAATTGGATGCCAGTAGAATGAGGCAAGGCTGGTTCTGGCTAACAGGAAAACAGTTCCAAAACAGATAGCATGCAATTTTCCTCATATAGCTCTGACAATGAAAATCAGTCCAAATTTCCTTTACTCTTGATATTCAAAGATTTGGAACCAACTTTAAGCAAGGACTGACAATCATGTTTAGGTGTTTGGTCATTCAGACAGGTGGAAAATGCCCAAATACTATTTCTAAATTTCCCATTTAAAGTGCTGTGTCTTCCAGTGCATCATGTCAAGTCATTTTGTATCATATTGTCTAACAAAACGTGACTGATGCTATGCCTCAGAAATAGAAGTAACTGACAGTGCCTAATCTAATTCATGAAAACATGACCTTCAGAAGATGTACTTTGAGATATATGCCACACAATATTTTCATATACTCTTTCCTTTAATTTCTGTTGACCTGATTGCAGACTTTTTCTCATGAGCTTGTGCCTCATGACAATATATTTGAAGTCATTCTTTTCAGAAACCTGTTCTGAAACATTTTAATCAGGCTTCCAACATTTTTCCATTTTGCAATCACCTGAACAGCTTATCCATGAATATTTCAGAAATATAGAAGTCGACTTCATCAATTTATCGTTGGATTTATAAGAGGTTAGATGTGATATACTGTGTTCATATAACCATCAAAATACAAATATGTGCTCTGCACACAGCTTTCTTTCATGTATACTTATAAGGTGATACATACTTATAAGGCATTATATCTTTGAAGAGCTCGGTGAGTATTGTCAATCAATTCATAAGATGTAAAAGCTTGCTAATGTTTTGGTTTTGAAGGGAAACTTGATGAAAAGAGTCTTGGATAATGTATTTGAGACAACTCTATTATTCTTATCTATTACTGTCTCAATATTTTGTATACTCAAAAAATTCTTTATATGCAGACAATTTATATAAAATTATCAATAGATATATTTCATTCATCGTGTGTCCTTAAGTTTAGTCTTTGATAGAAGATGATCAGTGCAATGGATTAGTTGTAAGCAATTTATTCAAGTTTTACAATTATGAATAATACAATTAAAAACTATATGAAAGTTTTCCCCTGAATAATGACCAAAATATTAGAATATTTTTTACTTCAGTGCAAGCTTTTTAATCTGTACATCAGATAGTGTCAAGAAATGGGTAATTTCCTATGGTGGCAGCATGTTATTTTGACAGTTGCTCTTCTGAGCACAAAAAGGAAATCTGTGATTGCTTTGTTGATCTTCATATGATAAAATTATTTTGCTGCATTGCTATGATCTGATATTGCACATTAGTTAGAACTAAGACTTATGAAACATACCTTGAAGGTCAAAAATAACTCTGTTATGAATTTAAACCAAGTATTTGAAAGGAGGAAAAGCAGTTTGCAAACACACAGCCCTGTCTCCTGCAAATCTCATAGGATTCTCAACCGCTGACTCCTTATTTTAACATGTAACATTATAGCCAATTACTGTCAAAGTTACCAGACCCATAAGACTCCTATTGCATTAACCTTAAGCTGTGGTTCAAGAGAAATGCAATCAATCCATTTCTAAATTAATTACAAATTTTAAAGTTATCATTAAATAATATGATTACAAAATTGGCATAAATCATGTGGTTAAGTATCAAATTAGGTATTAAGAAAGGCAAGGGAGTATCAAATACTATTCTAAGGATTTCATTATATTCATTTGCTCAGAGCACTGAGAGGTCATAATTTTAACCTTGTATGGGTCCAATCCATGTGAAAATTATTCATGTTACTGAAGGCCAGCAGTAATTCTTTTAATTCCATGGCATATTAATGACCAACAACGAATGAGCCCCTGAAGTGTCTCATTTATTGTCTTAAATATGAAAATGTTTTAGAGATTAGAGGGGAAATTGTTTGAATTAATTAACTGAACTGATGCTCAAGGGAACTGGTACAAGATTTTCAGACAAAGGCTGAGAATTTACAATAATGACATTTCTTTCATGGTTAGAAAATACAGTACCAGAGGGACTTTGGGGCACTCTTAACATTTTAACTGATGTCTGTTGAGGGCTCGAGATTCCTCTGAAAGCATTTATTTTATTCATTGGAGACTCCTCTCAATTATGATATGAAAGGCATCACATTAAAATAGCCATGAGGCCTACAAATTTCACCATTTAAATGGGATCGGATAACTGACACAAAGAAAATTCAGAATGTAAATGGAGACTATTAATGTAACAGGATCATTTATGAAAAAAAAAATGCTTTTTTCAGGAAAGATAATGTGCAAAAGACAAAAAAACCCAGTACTATGTTCAACAAGACTGACAATCATAGAACTGTTATTTATAGAATCACAGAATGGAGTTTTTTTTTTCCTTATTTTTTATGATATTTATTAAGATAAATTCCTTGGTTCATAAATGCAATCCTGCAATCTTTATACTTCACAGAGGCCCAAGTGACCACAGTGGATGCTTTTAATTAGTTTGAGGTTCTAGCTCTTGTCACTAATTTTGAACACAGAATCATAGTATGGTTTCTTCCTTGGTTTCAAAGTCATAATGAACACATATATATGTATATGTCAGAGGTTTTACCCACATATGAGTTTGAAAAAAAAGATACGTAGGTAAGTACATAGAAAAGATACATAGCCTACTGATTTCAGTTTCTATTAGGCTCAGCTATAAATTAGAATATTAAGTTAGTAATTTGCAGATATTTTAAAGTCTGGTTATTACTCAGCTAAAGGGTTCAGCCATAGTATATAAAGAAAAAAGATAACTGTTGTCATGTATTTTTTTAATTATTATACTGTTTACTAAATGAACAAAAAAAAGGTTAAAATTTAAAGGTTACACTGAAGACCAGTGAAGACTTTCCTATTCTGTTGATTTCTATCTGATTTTTCAAGTCCTAAGCTTTTGAGTTATTTTTTTTCATTGTGAGAGTCCAAATCTCTGAACTATATGGTTGCATGGGGGGGGGGGGGGGGGGGGGGGGGGGTGAGTGTTCTATTTTTCGTTTTTTTTTTTTTTTTTTTTTCTTGGTTGTTCTTTTAAATGAATTTATTGACTTGGAATAAACTTAATAATCCAAAGTACTAATTTCAGTTTTATTTTTAAAAGTTATATTTTCCTGGCACTCACATACAAGTTTTGTCAAACCTTAGTAATCCACTGAGATCCCTAACCACTTTTGGGTTTTTTTTAGCGTATCCTAAGAATGATAACACTGTCTAAAGGATGGCTGAAAAGGAATTTTGGAAGGCTCCATGACAGAGAATACCGGTCCTCATTCCACTGGGAATAGGTGCTAATAAAACAGAAGCTTTAGGCCATGAGATAATCATCAGAGGAGAGGTGATAAAGGTGCCTTTTCAAGACTGAACCTATGTTGTCAGTCTTGCTCAGCATCAAATAGGAAGAAAAGCATAGCTTTCCTAACTGTGAAAATATATTTCCATTAAGTAATCTGGAGAAGCACCTTTCTTCCCCTCTCTCTCTCCTTTTACATCCCTCTTCAATGAAGGTGGTCGCCTGGCATATCTTGCACCTATCCAGTCAACAGACTAAAAACCAATACTCTGAATTAGATGCTTTACATGTATTTAACAGGAACGTCTGGGGATTAAGATAGTCTTTGATACTTGTCACTCTAGGAATTTGGTTTTATCTAAAATGGACAGCATGAAAGAATGAGAGAATCACAAATATCTCAAAGACACAGGAACATAATTAAAGGGCTCTATAGGCCGTGTTATTGCAAAATTGCAAAGTGAATGAATTTTGAAATGGTTGATATGAAGAAATAATTTACCTTGGAGACTCTGCTAGGAGATGCTGATTGTATAGACTTAGATAACCAAGCAGGGCTAGAACACGTGCAATATGCATAAACGAGAACATATTATTCATTAGGAATAGGCTGGGACAGTAAGATAGTCAATGCTGGACGGAAACCAAGTGAAAACACTATCCTTATCTTACCTTGTTTAACTGCGATACTAAAATCAATATCCAATTGTATATTATGAGTAAGTGAATGTAAGATCACCTTAGTATAATGAACTGGACAAAAATATGATGTGCAAAAGATTTTTTTGTTATACATTTTTGTAGCCTACAATAATTTTTGTTGTATGTGTTTCCTTGAAACAGAATTGTATAAATATCTCGATTTTTCTTTCTGAATGGGCAGGTATTTGGATACCTGACTCACTATACTGCAATATAGTTATAAAAGCAAATATCTCTACTCAGTGTGTTGATTGGCTTATTGTACACTGGGTAGAACTCAGCTTTTGGAACAACAGTTGCACATGCATCCTTGAAAGACCAGAGCTTAGAAACATACATTTTTTTTATTTGTTTTTATTCCTTCCCAGAAAAGTGAAGCACAATACCCTCTTCAGCTTAAAAAAAGTTCTTCTATCCTTCTTCCATCCTCACACATTGTGTAGGGTGGTCTATTGAGTTGTATGGAAGTCCCTAGAGTCATAGTATCCTCTCTTAAAACTTGAACACTAAATTAGAAGGAGTTTGAGATTTTTGTTTGTTTGTTTGTTTTGAGACTTCTGATCCACTTAAATTGCCCGGTGTTGATTTTCCTCCACCGAAATAATTGTTCTTAATACAATTAAAAAATATTATAGAATGGCAAAGTATTTGTCCCTTGGGAAGAAACAGATTGCATAAAGTTTTCCACAATGTACAGAAACACCCCACATGGCCTAGTTACCACCTACTTTGATGTGCTCTGGTTTTCAAACTATTGATATACTTGGTGACTTTTAAAAATATGTCAACATTTCAACTGAGTGCATTACGTGATATTTCTTTGATAAATATGTCTACTTCCTTCCCAGATTTTACTTATGAAGGAAATTTTCTATCTTTTTTTGTTTGCAAACGTGTTTTTCATAATAAGAGAAATATTTTATAGAAATTCCTCATTATTCATTGCTTATACATCTTCGGTTTTTGCTGCACTTTGTACTAGGTTCAGGTATTCAACTGGTAGGCTTCCTGGGAGACATCTAAATTTAACTAACTTCTTATTCATTTTCTGTGAAGAGTGAAACTTTTATGGTCTATCTAGATCCATCTAAGTGTACCCAGATTTAGGCTAGTCTCAGATACCCAATTTAAACCTAAAACATTGAATGGGGAAGTCTAAAAATGATCGCTCTACACATGGAAAAAAGAAAACAATCACAAATTTGTTTCTTTAGGTTCAAATCCTTTCTAACTATCTGTTTATTTGATGAAGATATTAACTGATGTAACTATCTAGAACATCAGAAAAAGCCCTTTCTTAGCCACGATACCCACAAACTCCTGTTGCTAGGGCTGGTGTGTGGATTACAATCCATGCTACATATTGCAATGTTTCATCATGCCCTATGCAAGCATTATGTTTTAATAAGTATCCTAAAATAATTAAAAGATGAGCTGTTCTATTCACCTGAAACGACAGTGCACTGAGAAGTGCAAAGGAAGTTGACATGTCTGCTGCAACCAGGCAGAAACAGAAAGTACATCATGTCCATCATTCTCTTATCACTTATTTGAGATCAGTACACACCTGCATTTATCACTTTGGTTTATCCTTGCTTGCCATATAGAAAAGGGTCTAAACCTAAACTCTAAATTTCTAGTCCAGCATGGTCTACTACATAAAAAAGTAAATATGATTCCTCACCCTACATTTATATTCCAGCAAGTGTGGTTTTCAATTGCAAATTATGTAATGGTTATCTGTGCAAATAAAGTAGATAAATCTACGTATTTAAAAGTTGATGAAGATGCATGTCCATATAATGTATGCTTTCCAGAAAGTGCCCTTTTATTTCACTGAGTGATAGGTTACACTATCATTTCTAACATTATGGTGCACTGCAGGGCTACAAAATGTGGAAATCTTGAGGCTCTGTTGTTAGTCGTTCAGTTCTAATCTTCTAAACATTTATTTTAATCTATATTTCATTTTAAATACATCTTCATCAACAAAGTAAAAACTGTAGATCTTGAGAAAATACCTGGAAGTGCTTCACTTTCTAATTGTCTCTCTATTAAAATTGTGATGGAATCATAGAAAGGCTTGGGTTTGAAAGGTTAGAAGGCACCTTAAAGTCATCAACTCCATCCCTCCTGACATGAGCAGAGATATCTTTCACTGGGTAACATTGCTCAAACACCTGTCCAAATTGGCTTTCAAAGATGGAGAATCCACAACCTCCCTGATCAGTCTGTTACTGTAACCCACCCCTTTCATCTTAAAGCATTTATATCCAATCTCAATCTATTCTCAGTTTAAAACCAGCACCCCTAGTCTTGTCACTATGTGCCTTGGAAAAAAGTCTATCTCCATTTTTCCTACAAGTCACTTTGACATATTGAAAGGCTGCAATAAATTCTCCCTGGGACTTCTTCAGACTGAACAACCCCAGTTCACTCAGCTCTTCTTTGCAAGAGAGATGTTCCAGCCCTCTGATCAGTTTAGTACTCCTCTTCTGGACTTACTTGTGGTGGTGTGCTCATTTTGTTGATGGGTTAAGTTGAAGTGACAGATAAAAATACAATAGATATCGGCGACAATAGATATCGGCTACAAAGCTTGGTCAGCTTTGTAAGTTTGGCATGCAGTAACAGAAACGTGTCTGCTATACAAGTACCTGTATAAGCAAACCACCTTACACCATATATAGTGATCAGCCCAGGTGCCACTGAGTGCTCCTGCATGGCAGGAGGCTGCATCGTAGGATTATCCCTGGAGCAGGGACATCTCTCAAGGTTACTCCTCAAAGCTGGGAGATTCCTTGCTGCAACAGATTCTTGGTAAGTAAATTGGGAATAAGAAAGTCTTATAGTTCGTGTTCGTTGCACAACTTTTGCCTTCCATGCTTCCCATGAGCATTTCAAATTTTTGTTTAACAAAGGAAATTAAGAAAATTAGCCTTTCAATCAATTTTTGTCCTCTTTAAGTTACTGGTATAGAAAAATAACATAATATGTATTCTGTGAATCTGCCTTTATAATTCACAGTTTAAGATAAGTTTCATAGCATCCTGAGGTATCAGACATAAGATACAGTATAAGATACTTCACAATCCCATTTAAGCCAGGTACAGAAAAGCTGTCTGTATGTGCAGCACTCAGGTATAGACGTCTTGATGGAGTTGTGCTGGACTCTGTCTGCAAGTTCCCTGTCCCTCTTGAGCTAAGGAGTTCAAAACTGAACACAGTACTCCAGATGAGGCCTCACCAGGAAACAACAGTTGGGAGGAAAATCTCCCTGAACCTGATGGTCACACTCTTCTTGATGCATCTCACGATGTCATTGGCCTTCTTGGCCTCAAGGACAAATTTCTGGCTCCTGGTTAGTTTATTATCAGCCAGGACTGCCAGATCTCTCTCCACAGAGCTTCTGTCCAGCAGATTGATCCCCACCAGCCTGTACTGGTGCATGGGGTTGTTCTTTCCCAGATGCAGGACTCTGCACTTGTCCTTGTTGAACCTCATGAGGTTCCTCTCTGCCCAACTCTGAAGCTGGTCAAGATGTTGCTGAATGTCACCACACCCTTCTGGGGAATCAGCCAGTCCTCTCAGTTTGGTGTCATCAGAGAACTTGCTGAGAGTACACTGTCCTCTCATCCAGGTCGTTGATGAAGATGATGGGGCATCCCTTTTTTCTGTTGTATCTAGCAACAGGACAAGGGGTAATGGGATGAAGCTGGAACGCAAAAAGTTCCATTTAAATATAAGAAAAAACTATTTTACAGTGACAGTGATGGAGCAGTGGAACAGACAGGTAGATTGTGGAGTCTCTTTCCTTGGAGGTCTTCAAGACCCACCTGGACATGTTCCTAGGCGATCTGACCTAGGCTGACTTTCTTCTGCAGGGAGGTTGGACTAGATGATCTCTAAAGGTCCCTTCCAACTCTACCATTCTTTGCTTCTATGTTGAACAAGATTGGCCCCAGAACCGATCCCTGGGAACCCCACTGGCCACAGGCCTCCAACTTGACTTGGCTCCATTGATCACCACTCTCTCTGGGCTCTGTCATTTAGCCAGCTCTCAATCCACCTCACTGTCCACTCTTCCAAGCCACACTGCATGAGCTTTCCCATTAGGATATAATGGGAGATGGTGTCAATAGCCTTGCTAAAGTCAAGGTAGATTACATCTACTGCTCTTCCTTCATCTAGTCAACTGGTTATATCATCATAGAAAGCTGTTAGGTTGGTCAAGCAGGATTTTCCCTTGGTGAATCTGTGTTGAATCCCTCGATAACCATCTTTTCCTTCATGTGTTTTGAGATGACATCCAGGATGAATTCCTCCATCACCTTTCCAGGGATGGAGATGAGTCTAATTGGCCTGTAGTTTTCTGGGTTGTCCTTCTTATCTTTTTTCAAGACTGGAGTGGCATTGGCTTTCGTCCAGTGCTCAGGCATTTTGCCAGTCCTCTATGATTGATAAAAATGATGGAGCGTGACTTAGCAATCACATCAGCCAACTCCCTCAGCTGTAGTGGGTGCATCCTGTCAGGTCCCATAGATTTGCGGGTGTCCAATTTGCCCAACAGTTCTCTAACCTCATTCTTGTTCAGCAAGGGAAAGTCTTCCATTCTCCAGACTATCTTTCCACCTTACATAGATTTATTTCCTCATCTTGGGTAGATCCAGTAGTTCTTTTTTCAACCATGTAGGTCTCCTTCTTCCTTTTCCTGGTTTTTTACTTGTGGGGCCACACGGATCTTGGGCTTGTAGGAAGGGTCACTTGAAGATCAATTAGCTTTCTTGAGCACTCCTACCATCCAGAATTGTGTCCCATGAGAGTCTTACTAGCAGATTTTTGAAGAAGTTGAAGCTAGCTCCTCTGAAGTCCAGGGTTGCCACCTGGCTTGGCGCTTGCTTGTTCCATGGAGGATCTTAAACTTTACCATCTCATGGTCACTGCAGCCAAGATAGCTTGCAACCTTCACATCCTCAACCAGACCTTCTTCATTTGTCAGCACAAGGTTCAGCAGCACACTCCTCCTTGACCACTTGTGACACAAAATTGTCATCAACATTCTGTAGGAACCTCCTGGACTGTGTGTGCTTCGCTGAGTAGCTTTGCCAGCAAGTATCAGGGTGGTTGGAAATCTCCAGTGAGGACCAGGGATTGTGATCATGAGGCAGCTCTAAGTTATTTTTAGAGGGCCTCATCCTCTTTAGCTTCCTGATCAGATAGCCTGTAGTAAACTCCCACAATAGTATCATCCACACTGTCCTGTCCTTTAATTTTTATCCATAAACACTCAACCCACCTCTCATTCCCTCCCAGGCAGAGCTCAGTGCATTTTAAGTGTTCTCTCACATAGAGAGCAATTCCACCTCCTCACCTTCTTTATCTGTCTTTCCTGAATATAATATAGCCATTCATGGCTTTGCTCCACTCATAGGGGCTGTCCCACCATGTCTCTGTAGTTGCAATGAAACAATAGCATCCCGAATTTTAGTCATGACATATTTTGTATTTACCTCTTTATAGAAGAGGCATTCCATCATACATCTGCTTCTCTTGTCCTCCAGATTTTAAATTTCTTCTTCTTGTGTTTTTGTTCTATGTTTCAGATGGGCCAAAAAACTGAAATATAAATTATTCAAATAATAGTCTATAAAATTTAGCATTGCTTACATAGTTAAAGCCATTGATTCTGAATAATTACAAATATGACAGCTGTATCCACACACATAACTAGTGGTGAGGAATACTGCTGATCATGCATGCACAGTGCTTTGGCATGATGCTTTGATGAGATGATTGAATCCATTTGTAAGATACAATTTAGTAAATCAAAACATTTTGTTGCAAGAGAGGAAAATAAAGAGAGAATTCAGAATTAAACAGGAAAGAGTATCACCTGCAACACTTAACCTTTTCACAATAAATAGTACAGACCACCAGTAAATCAGTTAAAGAACTAATGAATATAGTATCATAATTACATGGATTAGTGTATCAATATGAACACTCAGTATTTATATTCAAAAAGTATTTGTATACATTAAAAAAATTATTGTTCTCTTCCTTCAGTCTTTAAGAAAAAAATGCTGACATATATCCAAAGTGATGAGAGGTGCACATTATTAGAGACTGAATACATAACCCTCTAACAAAATAAAGAGCAAGAAGTCCTTCCTGTCCCATGACTGTCATCAAGATTGAGTTAGTCTCATTTTCTAGTCCCATAGTCCTTGCAGCTTGAAATGTGCTATGAAGAAATTCTTGAAATAGCCTTTGATTACCACTCAGGTATTACCCCTGAAGTTTGGTATTACTTTGATTTCAAAATAACTTCTCCTCTCTGGGCAAAAACATATCCATCCAAGATTCAGGTCTGATAAATTATTAGATGTGATTTTGAAATTTTCTTTGCAATAAAATTTTCAGACTTTTTTGGTTTTACATAAGTTTTTAATCTCATGTTACTTTTCTTTTGTCCATGCCCTTTATTTTTTGCTATGACAATGAGATTTTTACTTTCTTTTAAAGGACAAACATATTGCTTATTTAACTTGAACCACAGTGAGTGTTTGCAATGGTATTCATACCATATTGAAACAAAAGTAAATGCTTAACATACCACAAAAAGAAATATTCTGACCTAATACATCTCAGTCTTCTTGGTTTTTACTAACAAGAAGTGGCATTTCCAAAAGC
Source organism: Urocolius indicus (assembly GCA_013401255.1). Classification (NCBI taxonomy): domain Eukaryota; kingdom Metazoa; phylum Chordata; class Aves; order Coliiformes; family Coliidae; genus Urocolius; species Urocolius indicus. The sequence continues at coordinate 553,052 of WBNH01004807.1, read as the reverse complement.
TGATATGATAGAAGTTGCAATTTAGATCTCATTGTTATCCAATATTTAGAAAATTTTAAAAGCAGGTTAAAAATCATCATCTGTAAGTATAAAAAAAAAATTACAAATATGATAATTTTTCTGCAATATCTTATTTTGAAATAAGAATATCTGCCTTATGCAGTATCCTTAAAAAAATCAAATACTGTCCTTATATTACACCAGCATGAATCTAAAATGTCTCAGCTAAATGCAGCAGGGTTTGCTGTTATACACAGTAGGTAGTGCGTATCATGTTTTCATACAGACTTCTGCAGGTTTGTTGATAAAATATGGAAAAGCAGTATTCAAAATTCTAATTTTTTATCTGTCTGCAAGACTTTTGTAACTGTATCATATCACAGTAACACAGTTTAGACTGAGAATATATTTTGACTGTTGGTAGTGTTGATTGAATCCATTTAAATTTCCAAGATACTGCTGTAATGCCCAGAAGCATGCTATTAATGCAGTGAGTCATGTTTTGATCCAGTTATGTTCATCAAGTTTCTGCATATGTGACACTGATCATATCTTCCCTCCACTTTGCTTTGACACTAACAAAAAAAATTTAAATAATTCAGAATTCTGTGACTCTGAGGACTAACCACATAAAACAAATTATGCATACCTCACACAGCAAAATGAAGAGGTAGAAATATATGCAACAGAGATGGCAATAAAAATCCCAATATTCTTTGACTATACATTTCTTTACCTGTCCACAAGAAGGTTTAAGTTTCCTGTTATCTACATCAAGTTTCACAAGACATAAATTAATAACTACAAGTGAGATCTGTGAAGCCTGTCTTCCAAACACCTGTGCAGCTGTTAGCCTGATCCCAACCCACTGAAATGCAGAGAATAATAAGTTATTAAACATTCAGCAGACCATATGCCTCAGACAACCCTTCTTATCATTCCAATATTAATCTTTTAATATTCATGTAATAGTGAAGTCTATCTGTTTGATTTTTAGAGTTTTTATTTTCTCTGACTGGGAGGTTGTCTTTGCACATAAGCAATGGAAGTATTACGTGTCTTCTGAGTTTTAAAATTTTAACTGTTGTTCTGAAAGATATAGATGTTATAATTTCAACAGCACCACTATGTTAACATCCTTAATTTCAGAAAGCAAAAGTTGTTACTTTCAGCTTGTAAAGTATTTAAATAGATCTTGGCACTGGCGGTTATGTTTTGCTTTATTTTATAGTTCTATATTTTTTCTGGGTTTTTTTTGGTGTTAGTGCTTTACTTGCTTGAAGACAGAGACATTTGATGGAAAGGGAAGAAATTTATCCCAGACTCCTCTTCTGCTTGCCTTAGAAAATAGTGACTTAGAAAGTGATCTTATTATAACAGATGGGCTCATTTTCTGTTTTATTCACCTAACCAGTCTACACAAAACCTCACAGTGCTCCATACAAACACACTTTCAAATTATGTATGTCTTCTCCATTTCCTTTCTCCAAAACTAACCAAACCACAAAAATCCCAGTGATTATAGAATCTTCGCTATAAATTACTTTGAATACAGACTTAGCCCATCTCCTGAGATCCAGTTCTGTCATAAAAGTGTAAATGTATGAAAGTTTGAACTGAATTTAAATTTTCTGCAATACGTTCTTCACATCCTATATTTATAGAATGAGTTAGTCTATTTAAAAAACATCCACCTGTAAATGAATTTTTCCAGAAATGGGATATTTTCCCCCCAAATGAAACAAACCTGAGCTTGATGACTAGAACCACAGTATCGTTTCTGTCAACAAGTTCATATATGGGTTCAAGTTCATACATATGTACATATATTTAATAAGTGAAATTGCAATTTCATACACATTTCTTGGTTGTTGGCAAAGCTTAAATTACAGGAATATTTTTTTTTCCATAACCCATGTAATTATTTTGTACATATATAAGATGAGTCATATGCAAAAGAGGTCTTTTCTAGGATGATTCACCTGCATTCAAATGTTCTAATTTTTCTCAGTGAAGTCAATAAGATTGTACACAGACACACAAATATTAATGTGTGTGTAGGTAAAGATGTAGCATAATTCAAAAAGAGAATAAAAATGTACATCAGATTCTTCATAGAAGTAATTATTTTAGTCAGTTAGCTATTATAGGAAAATATTATAACTCCCTGGAAACAAGACAACAGAAAACTTTCTGTCAGTCTATGTTTAGACTCACATTAAGATGAAAGTAACTAGTATTACAGAAGCAACAAAGGACTGTGCAAATTCGCAGTCACTGAGTTCCTTATCTCGATACTTTCTTCAGCCTCAATATCCTATATTATATGCAAACTTTATTTCCAACCGGGAGTGGTTGATCTGTGAAAAAAAGTCAGAAAACTATGTTGTTGAAATTTCTTTTATATGGTATCATTACCCATTTCAGAAACTCAATGTGAAGTCTCTGGAGCCACATCTATGTAAAGTCTGCATTACCACTGAAATGTACTAAATAATTATGTTGATGGTGGCAAAAAAAAAAAAAAAAAAAAAANAAAAAAAAAAAAAAAAAAAGGAAGGAAAAAAGAATAATTTGCTAAAGTTTATCTTCCAGTATTACCTGTAGACTTCAGCTGTGAAAAATAAGTCTCTGAAAACACAGAGAGAAAGTGTAATTCATAGTTTTGCCTAGCCGCTTGCTGTGTAGAGTACAGTTTTATACAAATGGGGATCCAAAACAAATCTGAAAATGCTATGTCTGGGAGGTGTTATTTGTTCTACATTTTTGTAACACAAAATATTCAAATAAATTAACTGGACAGTAATTCATGCCGAGATGTCTTGTAATTATGTAGTAAGCCATTAGAGTACTTTACCAGGTAAGAGCCACTGGAATTTAGCATATTTCATAATCCATATTTTAAACTTTTAGATGCAAATCAGTATATCGAGAAACTACTCAATACTGCAGATACTGTTTCAATTGTAATAAGTTAATTTGCATTTTACATATAATCTTTAGAGTTAAAGACACCTAATAGACCTTCTCTCTATTTCATATAACCTTTTTAAATGCAATTAATGGAAGATCATGTAAAGACAGACAGTTTAATATTCTTTCCCTGTGGATTTTCAAATCTATTGTTCAGATAATCATAGAATGGTAAGGGTTGGAAAGGATCTTTAGAGACCATCTAGTCCAAATGTTTCCTCATGTTTTTACAAGTTATAGCAGAAACTGCACAGATCCATTATGGAATGATTGTTTTTCAATTCTGCATCTTTCCAATAGACAAGAATAATGCTTGGGGTTTTCTAGGCTAATTCTATAACATCCTGGCAAATTTACTGAAGATACAATGTCAAGTTATTATTTGAAATACTTCTTAGTGCTACTTTCATGAAAGCTGAATAACAATTTTAGTCCTTGTGCAGCTAAAATGATCCTAGCTGGAATGCAGATTTGAATGTCACCTAAAAGATGAAAATTGCTGTTATGGTTTTGCCTTCAGTTAATTTTTCATTTAAAGTGCAGCACTCTCACAAGTCTCCATTTCATAGCATCTGCTGTTTGTTGGAAGTAAAAATAAGAAAATCAGACATCACTAATATTTTAGGATGGAATTTAATGGAAATAAAATCATCCTCCCAAATCCATTTGATTCTTATTTATAGAGTTGGCTATGAGTTTATTGACACTCTGGAAAAAAGGGATTTTCTTACTGCCTTCAAGTGCAAACTGAATGAACATTTGCCAGTCCACCCACATATCTTTAGTCACAAATGTATTTTGAACATGCTAGATAATGGACTCATAATTTATAACAGCACCTTCCCCCTCCTTAAAAATCTGTTTGATTCTTGGAAAAAAAAAATGTTTAGTGTTTGCTTTCTCACTTGCTTGATTTGGGATTGGCAAGTAAGTATGAAAACCTGCCAAGTACGTCTGGTTTGCCAGGTTCTTGGGGCATTCAGTACTTATCAAGCTGAAGCTAGCATTCACTTTCTGAATCAATAAACAGCTGACCAGTGAGCTAGAAGTAAAAAAACAATACTGTCCTACTACTGGTAAGAAATTACTCACATCCACTTAAATATGGATTGCTTTAGTCTCTATTAGTTCTGTGTGGATCTCAAGCTTTTTAAACTAAAGGAAAATGTATGAGATTACTACATATGAATGGTGAAATACTGATTCCATCGACGTGATAGGATCTCTATCATCAATTTCAGCGGCCTCAGGATTTCTCATGTAGTATGTGTGGGGCTTTCTATTTCATAGGAAAATAAATCTTTGATGACTGATGAGTTTCAAAAGACTGTGAGGTATCTGAAGTATTCCAAACCATATGTTTACTATTGAAAAAAATAATCTGGATTTGATCTGTAACATAGGGATTAGGTTTAAAAGTAGTAATAGAATTATAAAGGTTGTATAAAGTCATGTGCATAGAACTGTCTGGAATCAACAAATGTGCTAGCTGAGATCTCATGTGAAGGAGAGTGTTATGTGATGCAAGAGCACATCTGTCTTTTCTGGCTGCTTTGACTCAGGACACTTCTGACCAGCTGCTGGACCTCAGTCCACTGCTCTGGAAACCTGAGCCTTCTGACCAGACTAAGAGATGTGGCTGCCACATTTCAGTTTGTGGGTCCAACAGGCAACAAACATGAGCAGGCATTCCAGAGACATATACTAATCACATAGGATGCAGCATTTTTTACTGTAGAGATAGGAACTGAAGCACTGAAAGATTTTGGGTACTTGTCCTGCATCCTTCGGATCCACAAGACCTTTATCATGGGCTTCAGCAACTGTCAAGGCATAGAGGATTTAGCGGTCCTACTATGGCAAAAAAACTCAGATCTTCAACAATATAATTCAGAGTCCTAACTATTTCATAGTTCCCTCCTCTCACAAAAATATCTTGATTACACATTTGCACTTGTCATTCTCTTGATACTACAGTCTTCATCTTTATTTGCATTTTACAAAATATTGCCATTATTCTTGCCTGTCAGACATTAGTTTGGTTATTATCAGTGAGTTACAATAAAATGTCCCACTGTGACCTACAAAACCAGTTTCAGTTTTTAAAATATTATTTTATTCTGCTGATGCTACAGGTTTGCACTGCTTTATACATAAAATATTAATTACTTTTTAGTCCTAAGAAATTAGATCTTTGTTGATGTCATTTTAATAACTGATGATCCCTTTTATACCAGGCACTTTTCTTCCAAATTTCTATTTCTGGGGAAGAAGAAAAGCAAGACAAATTGCCTACAGAACAGCTATAGCATACAGGAGTCTCTGTCTATGAGAGAATGGGTTAAGTAGGAATTTCCTTACCTGGCTTTAAAGTCCCATAAACCAACTCCCATGTTATTAGTATGGGTCAATATGTCTTGGCCTGTTTGGTGCTGTATACCCTTGATAATGTTTTTTACATTTAAGGTCTGTGGAACTGCTCACTCTTGGATTGTGCTTTGTCCTGTTGTTTATCTTCATTTAGGCTCCAATTAGGGTTTTTGTGCTCCATATTAAAATAACTAAGTTCACTCCAGAACCCTCTTCTCTTTAAATAAACAACGTTAGTTTTTTTCTCAACAGTGCTTGAATATCAAGGATTCAGTCAATGCATTACACTTCCACAGTGGAGTATTACATTTTAGAATTATACCTTCAGTTCAGAGTTAGAGAGCTTCTCTGCTGTGGCAAGTTAGATGATTCAGGATGTCCAATGGAAAATTATACTCATTCATCAACTAAGGCTAGGGAGTCATTTTTTATTATAAAACCTTCGGTTTCTGGGTGACTGTAAAGTACAGCAGACAGAAATACTCCCATTGTACTCCTAAGGGATCTCTTGCTTCAAAGGAAATAAAAACAGTGATATCAAAGTTTGTATTTTTTTTTTATTTCCTCCTCTTCCTCTTTTTTTCCCACTTATTTTTCCCATTTGTTTCTCCTTTTTTTTTCTTTTAAAGCACAATCTTCCAAGATACTTTAAATACATGAATATGTCAAACATTGCAGATCAGTCTGTGCTTGTTCAGCACCTGCTTTAAATTCTGAAGAATTTGACAGTTATGATGAATATAGGCTTCCAAATGTCCAGGAAGATTGGAAGCTCTGTTCTCTCTATTGATTGCTTTGGACAGAGATGGAAAAGATAGTTGGCTGTAGCTGTTTCCTAGTGAGAAGATGAAAAAAAACAGGAAACTTTTTTTTTGACAGAACTGTTTGGTTCACTGCAGGACAATGAAACAGGTTTGACATCAGTTGCAATGCAACATGTAGTTTCAACAGTCATCCCACACAATGTGAGATGGTTGCTGTTATCTTTGCTAACTCTTTCTATGTTTAATCTATTTCTCTGGATTCTTTATGGGGAAGGTAGTGCAAATAGATGAGAAAGCAGACTTTCATGAACCAAGTCTAAGAAGCAGTTACTTCTAGCTTTTGTCAGTCACTTAGTCATCACTTTACAGTTCTTGCTAAAGTATTGGAGGGTTTAGACAAAAGTGTTTTAACAAAATAGAATGGTTTTGGGCGAGAGTCTGGTGTAGGAATTTCAGGATTTATGCTTTGCCCTGAGCAGGATCTTAAGTACTTTATACAAGTGTGGAAGTAGAATTCACAAAACTGAAGTCAGTAGAACAGGAGAAATGTACTTGCATCAGTTTATGCATCTGAGGGTTGCACCTAGATCCTTAAATTGCAGCTTGCACATAATTGCCTACATCTCTTTTGTGACATAATCTTCTTGATCTAGAACACATATCCATAATACAGGAATGCAGGGATTCATAGTTTTCTTCCTCAGATGATTTAATTCATGTATTACCAGTATATGTGAACAATAAGGTTTGCAGGAAGGGAACAAATGATTGCAGATGATTTTGTTCTACACAATAAGCAACTGAAAGAAAGGGAGAGACGAGTGTATACAACTCCAGCATACAATGGACGTGGCAGAAGGCATTAGGTAGTTTTAGTTTTATCCCTGTTGTAAACATCATAGTGGAATGCATAGCAAAGTAGGAACAGACATCTCCTCAGTCCATAACCTCTGCTCAGAGAGTTTTAAAACTAGATAATGATGGCATTCTTCAAAGGGGAACTATGGTCCTGAATCCCTGAAGGATAAAGAGTTTAATGAAAGGAAAAGAAAAATAAATTCCTTCAAATGGCAAAAGGGTTAAAGTAGAAAAAGAAAATTGTTAGTAGAGCTAGGAGAATATTATCTTGAACAACTCCATAGAGAAGAAAACTAGCTTCTAATTTTCTTCTGTATGCCTATAATGAAAGTTAGTGAATTACACTAGGTATGTAGCTTTGGAATTCTATCAATGTAAGGATAGAGACCTTTCAATGTTTTGGAGCTTTTTTGAATTGTAATTTATTTTCTTTTATTTTTAGTTTTCCAGATTTGGCTGTATCACATCAGTTCTAGGTCAGCACATTTACCAGGCAAATGCACCACAGAGCTGTTGTGATTATCCTCAAACTGATTCAGTAAGTGAAAGAAATTCAGACTTAAACTAGACATTGAGTAATCGTAATATCTTGATTTAGAAAAGAACACTGAACATATCAGACCAGAGAATTCAACAGTCATGTAATCATGATGAATGCATTTTTTTTTTTGAAAAAATGAAAGTCAAAGCTTTGACTTTCCAATATCCACTACTATATGAAAAACTAACTTTTAGCCACTAAAAATCTATGCTACCATTAGTTTTATTTTACTTGAAGTGTGAAGGCTGGGTACGAAATATCTTTTTTTGTGTATATGAAAAGGGCCTTGCTTTTCCTTTTTCTCTTTCTCTCTTTTTTTTTTTTTTTCTTGTGCTCCCCAGTGGAACTACATAAAGGCAAAACATTCTTATTTTTATTTTCCATGCATAGCATTTTTAGTCGAAGTTTCATTCACGTACTCAATTAGAGAAGTTCAGTCAGATGCAAATCAAGTAAAACAAAGTTACAGCTTGTTGGGAAAAGTTTAGACTGAGAAATCCTGACAAATCGCAGTCCTGGAGCCTTGAAAATTCAGTACAAACCCTGTATCTTATTATTAGCTATGACAATAAAATAATAAAAATAACAATACCGATTATATGGTTACAAAATGAATTGTATCTCTTTTTGGTGTAAAAATCAGAAACTGTCTTGCAATGTACTACAGAGGGACTATAGAAAGGCAAAATATTTTTTTCTCCTTATACGTTCACTTTTGAAAACAGTGGAATTGTGTTTGAAATTCTTATGAATTAATCCAACTCAGATCTTATTCACTGTCCAAAAGGACAGGAATCTTGCAGAAACAAGTAATCTTAAATGTCATCATAGTGAATTATAAAGTGACATAACAGCACTGTTGAGTATAATGTATGCTATATCCTTCTCAAACCAAATGTGTATTAACAACAGTATGTTTAATAAACAGGATCTGCTAAGTACAAAAGGACATCTGATTCCATGGCCTGGCACATGGACTAGATGATACCTCAAAGTCACTTCCAACCCTTAAGATTCTGTGATTCTGTGTGAATAGAAGCCTCTAGTGGACACTGGTGCACAATGTACTCTAATGCCATGAAACTATAATGGGGCAGATCCCATCTGCATTTCTGGAGTGAAAGAGGGATCCCAACAGTTAACTGTATTGGAAGCTGAAGTGAGTCTAACTGGGAATGAGTAGCAAAAACACCTCGTTGTGACTGGCCCAGAGACCCCAGACATCCCCACAGAAGTGGGGATTTCAAGAACCCAAAACAGTATCAGTGGGCCTTTGGTATAGCTTCATGGAGACAGAGGAAATGAAACTGTGTTGTGCAGTTGCTGAGGGTCAAAGAACAACCAGAGCCAGTTGCTACCACAACGGTGCAATGTCATCAACATCACACCAACCATGACTCCCCAATCCCTATCCATGACCTGATTTGTCAGCTGGAGGGTATGAATGGCCCCTATGGCCAGTGGAGACTAACAGTGGATTATTGTGGCCTGAATGAAATCACATCGTTGCCAAGTACAGCTGTGCTGGACATGTTAGAACTTCAGTATGAACTAGAGCCAAGTGGTATGCCACAATTGATATTACTAATGTGTTTTTCTCAACTTGTTTTGCAGTAGAGTGCAGGGCACAGTTTGCTTTCACCTGGAGCAATGTCCAGTACACCTGTAATTGACTGCCCCAAGGGTGGAAACACAGCTGCAACATTTGCCATAGACTGATCCAGACTGCATTGGAAAAGGATGAAGCTTCAAAACACTTGCAATTCATGTGAAGCTACAGAGCAGAAGGTGGGACTGAGAAAGGAAAAAAAATCCAAATCCTTCTGAAAGCAGTTTTTACATAAAACAAAGAAAGGTATGCAAGACATCCAGGTTTTAGGAATAAAATAGCAAAATGGATGTCATCAGATCCCAATGGATATAACAAAATAACAACTGTATCTCCACTACAGAGATTACAATGTGCTTATTTACAGACTAATGTGCTTATTTACAGGCTGGGATTAAACCATGACAGTAACTGATGATACACAGTGTTCTTTCTATAACTTCTAGCTGTAATAAGATAAAAACCTGCAGAATAAAGAGATCTTTTGCTGGCCATTTTGAAATTCAGAGGGTAGATGGAAGATAATCTGAAGTTTCCATAATGAAACAACCTGTAGTAGTAATATGTACATGATATTTTTTCAGGGTATCCAACAAATTGTTAGAAACAGCAACAAGCAATGTTTCAGCTTTCTCTCTAATTTGATGTGCTCTGAAGACATGGTCTTCAAGACATGCCTTGCTGTGATACACACAGCAAGCACACAGAGAAAAGACAATCTATCAGCTGATTTTGTAAATCTAAGAAAACTAAAGTAAGTGAGTTACATTGGTACTGATGATTCATACTTAACCTTCATGGTTTGCTTGCTTGCCACATGCCAACACAACTAACCCAAGGGTGCCAAAAATTACCATTGATCAATAGTTTGAGATTGCAGCACTTGAACTTTCACCTTTAATTCTGCTGTGCTGTTGTATGTGTTCAAACATCACCCTTTTAGAGTTATTCATTTTGGCTGCAGATCAGCATTTCATAGACAGCTGCAGAATGTTAAACATATATTATTTTTCTGGTATAGAACAGCAAAGACAATTTCAATATAGAAACATGGTGGAGCTCCTGTATTCTCAGTTTTAACAGTCTGTGGAGATTTAATAATGCTGTACAATCAGTTTAAATTTTCCTTTAATTCTGATATTAGAAAACTCTTCTTGAAACAAGTATAGTTATGCAAATGAGAGGGAGCATGTGCGATTTGATCTAAAACCATTTAAAGTATATGCAAAGATTTCCAGTGACATCAGAGGGCTCTGGAAAGGAGTCACCAGACCACATTTTCAAAGATTCTTTAAATCTTCAAAAACTCCAGACTTCTCTCTACAGTTCTGAAGTGTAATGCTGGGCTTTTGTGATGTCCTGCCTATGTATGAATACGATTAGTGACTAACAAATGAGTTTGCATGGCCAAAATGAAATCTGATTTTCTCGATGAAGAAATGTGGACAACTCTCGGAAGGGACTTCCAACATAACTGTATAATTCTAACTTTATTGTTGTAAGAAACAATGGATGAAACCGAAGGTGAAAAAATGCAATAAAAATAATGTTGGTATTTTCATCATTGGACGTATGTTGAAGAAGAAAAACTTTCATTAAATTTAAATAAATTTGGTTACGGCAATGCTGGTTCTTGAACTTAGTTTTTCCTGTTTAGTACAGGTACTCAGTGTGGGATTTACTTACCTTTGGTTGTCGAAGATGTGGCATCTGGTCTAAGCTCTTTAACTTATTTCTTACTGTTGTCATTTGAAACAGCAAGGCACCTCTAGCTGGTGATTTATCCTCATTGTTTTAGACACCTAAAGAGGAAGGCTGACTTCCCTTCTGGAAGTGTTTGAATCCTTCCACCCACTCTGTAAATTGTTTAGATTAGAAGCTTAGTCTGAAGGTCTATTGCATGTCTAGAGGTAGACAAACATGACTCATTTATAATGACACTCCACCTTTCATATACATAGCCGCAGTGATTTTAGAAGGTTTGTAACATTAAAGCAGAATATAAATGGTGTACTTTTATTACTGGAGAGGTACCAATATCTCTAGGCCTTTCATTTTATTTACATGATCAAGAAAGAAAGAAAGCAAGAAAGCAAGAAAGCAAGAAAGCAAGAAAGCAAGAAAGCAAGAAAGCAAGAAAGAAAGAAAGAAAGAAAGAAAGAAATTCATTAATTTGCTTTCCTGTGGAGTTTAGTCTATAGTTTAATACAAAGACATGTCTTTGTTTGGAAAAGAAATTCCATGGTTTCATAAAGCAAGTGAGATTTGTCAAATTAAAAATAGAGTTCTGCAATAGATTTTTTCTTTTCATTGATGCAGTGTAATGTGCAAAAATCCAGAGAGTACAGAGCAAAGCAGTGAATACTAGCCAGAAGAACTACTTAGGGAAAAAGTCATTAAGAGTGCCAATCATACTAGTCAATAGTCTGGTCCTAGCCTCTAGCTTCTCACTACTAGCTGCTAATAGATGTTGGCTTGTGTCTGAAATACCAGTGCCTGGAAAGTACCCATCTAAAAGAAAACAAAATGTCTATAATAAGACTAGATATACAGACATTTATGACCTGCAGTGTTACTGCTGTCTTTTGGAAAGAAAAGGCAAATAGTTATCAGTATTTGAAGCTTACCATATATCTTTCAGTGTTTATGGTAAAATACAGAAATAGAAAGTGCAAAATAAGATTACTTAAAATTACATATTTCACCAGTTAATTTGTCCTTGTTAGTTCACTAGAACTATTTTTAAAGTATGCTGTTTAATAGTTATGGATATATGTTTGATAGCTGTGAATAGTCTATATACTGTTCTAAAAATTCTTACAGTCTGAGAAAATATAACTATTAGGAATATAATGCTATATTTATTCATGCATAGTCATGCCCAATGTAAGGTATACCTTCATTCAATGTGAAACATCTTACAGGTACATGTATTTTAGTAAGTCACTATGTGACTAATAATTAGTTTTGCATAATTTAAACCAATATTTTGAATTATGAAACCTCCAGTTGCATCAGTGTTAAGTAACTGTGGGAAACCTTTTCATTGTCAATCTAATAAAGAATCCAACTGAATTGGACTAAAGAAAGAAAAAGGATTTTTTTTTTTTTAAATGTAGCTTTTTGTATACCTGGATACCATTTTCCTAGGTAACTAATCAACTGGTTATCAGGTTAACTTTCCATTCTATTCTATCAAGTAATTTTCCCCCTTTGTCTTCATTCAGAAGACAATAGTACAACTGGCTGTCTGTGATATTTTGTGATTAATAAAAAGCACCACATTTTATTCATCTGTTACTGTAATCCATTTGTGATTATTTCTGTGTCTGGACACCATGAACCACTGTATAAGGAAGGATGACTGTAAGGAAATGATAGTGACATCCTGTGTGATGGTCTGACATCTAGAAATATGTTCCTACTCCAAAATTGAGGCTAAAAATGAATATTTTGTATGAAATATATTTGGAAACGTTTTTTATTTCTATAGCAGGATGTAGACACTATGTTCAGTTCAGTTAATTTGAGAGAGGTAGAAGTAAGGGTGAGGCAGGCATGTCTGTCATGAATCAGCCAAGTGGCTTCCCTCTAGCATCAGTAAGAAAACAGAAAGAAAGAGAGAAAGAATGAGGCAATGGGACATCTAGCATTGCCCCTGCTCTGGCAACTATGCTAGAAATTGACAAATGTGCCCCTGTCTGTGTCCTAACTGCCCACAGAGCCTACCTGGATATCTTAGACTAAATGTCTAACTTCTAGACAGTTAAAAATGAGAGATGTCCCTCTCCAGATGAGTCTGAAAGAAGGAGTAGGTTAAGTCAGTCTGTGCTCGAGAGGGAAATATAACTCTCTTCAGAAGCATTTCTTATCCGTGGGAGGAGAGTCAAATATTCCTCCCTGGAAACAGTGATGGGAAACCATGATGCCAAGGCAAAGTCTACAAAGTGTTAGCATTTTGTACCAGGGAAACACTAAAGATGCTGAGAACATGCTAATGTCTTTGGAATATGAGTTAATTAGTCTGTATCAAGGCTTATCTGCTACTTCTGCTCTTGTGTTATTTTGATCTTCTTTATGTATCAAGGTAAATAAATAATTACTAATATCAAAAGAAGCCAAAAATTAGAATTGATACAGATAATTTTCATCATTCTGTTTCTCAGTAGTTATTTGAGAACAGTGTAATGCTTTGTTATTCTCATAAAGAGCTCTTTTGATGTAATGTTTGCAATATATATTTTGTATTACTTATAGATGCCATTATTATAATGTATAGATGCCATTATTATAATGTATAGATGCCATTATTATATAGTATAGTTTTTATATAGGTATGACTATATGCCAGTTATAGATTATTGTAAATAATATCATAGAATCACAGAATCTTAAAAGTTGGAAGGGACATCAAAGGATCATTTGGTCCCACACCCCCTGACAGAGCAGGACCACCTAAGGTAGGTCCCACAGGAACTCATCCAGGTAGGTTTTGAATGTTTCCAGAGAAGGAGACACCACAACCCATCTGGCAGACCATTCCAGCACTTTTCCATCCTCACAGTGAAGAAGGTTTTCCTTATGCTTCTTTGAATCCTCTTATGATCCAGCTTGTACCCATTGCCCCTTGTCCTATCATTGGACATCACTGAGAACAGCCTGGCTCTATCGTCCTGACACCTGCCATTTACATATTTGCAAACATTAATGAGATCACCCCTCAATTTCCTCTTCTCCAAGCTAAAGAGTCCCAGCTCCCTTAGCCTTTCATCACAAGGGAGATGCTCCACTCCATAATTTTTGTGGCCCTATGCTGAACTCTCTCTAGTAGCTCCTTGTCCTTCTTGAACTGAGGGGACCAGAACTGGACACAATATTCCAGACGTGATCTCACCAGGACAGAGTAGAGAAGGAGAACCTCTCTCAACCTACTAACCACAGCCCTTCTAATACACCCCAGGATGCCATTGGCCTTCTCAGCCATGAGGGCACATTGCTGACTCATGATCATCTTGCTGTCCACCAGGACCCCCAGGTCCTTTTCCCCTAAACTACTCTCAGAGTTCATTCCCCAGTCTGTACTGGTACATGGAGTTCTTCTTTCCCAGATGCAAGGCTCCTCACTTGCCCTTGTTGAATTTCATTAGATTTCTTCCTGCCCAACCCTCCAGCCTGTCCAGGTCTCATTGAATGGCAGCACAGCCCTCTGGTGTGCCAGTCACTGCCTGAGTTTAGTATCATCAGCAAACTTGCTGAAAGTGCCCTCTGTTCCCTCATCAAGGTCATTAATGAATATATTGAAAAGTACCTGTCCCAGCACCAACCCCTGAGGGATTCCATTAGATACAGGCCTCCAACTAGACCCTGCCCCATTGATCACAACTCTTTGCCTTCTTTCCTTGAACCAGTTAACAACCCACCTCACTACTTCATCATCTAGCCCATACTTTCTCAGTTTTACTGCGAGGATGCTGTGGGAGACAATGTCAAATGCTTAAGTGAAATCCAGATAAACCACATCCACTGCACTATCACCATCTATCCACCTGGTTACATCTTTAAAAAAGGCCATCAGATTGGTCAAACCTTACTTCCCCTTGGTAAAGCCATGTTGGCCCTCCTGTCTTTTATATGCCTGGAGACCGCACCAAGGATAAGTTGTTCCATCACCTTCCCAGGGATGGAGATGAGGCTGACCAGTTTGTAGCTATCTGGGTCCTCTTTCTTGGCCTTTTATACAATTGGACAGACATTTGCTTTCCTCTAGTCCTCAGGCACCTCTCCTGTTCTCCAAGACTTACTGAAGATGATGAAGAATGGTCTAGCAATGAAATATATGCTATGCTATCATATAGCACTTTGTCAATGAGGGTTACTTTATGCATGCAGTAAAATAACTTAGGTTCTCTTGATTACTCCTCAAACTTTCTACTGTCAAGAAATACTCTTCTGACATATTTCTGTAAGTGCCATTTTTTGATTGAATAGAACTTTCCAATCTTACAGAAATCATAACCAAACAAAACAAATTAATTTCTCTTTAAGAGAACTTTAAGTATTATGCATTTCATGACTAGAAATAAAGGAAGATGGTGAAATATATTATATATGAAGAAATACATTATGTACACCTCTATTGCGTTCCACAAATCAGAAAAATAATGTGAAAAACTGTAGACTAGTTTTGCTCCCTTACTGATGTCTTTATTCCATAATGTTCTTCTTAACAACTCTCCTACATCTTATCTCTTTAAACCTTGCTATGCTTCATTTTGTGAAATTTCAAGAAGTGTTTTCAGACACTAACACTTGGGCATTAGTATGAGATTTAGCATATTACATTTCTGAGATTCAAAAAATGGAAAATATCATACTGGCATTCACATATCAGTAAATAACATCTTGAAAATGAAAGAAGATTCACCCAGTTAGAGAAAATTGGTGAGGAACCTCAGAATTTCTCTATTATTGTAGTGTCCTGTTATAAATTGCACAAGCAAATGAGCAAAATACAGCTTTACAATGATATCAGCTCACAGGGATCTATGTCGTCCCCATTAGCATGAATCTTTTTGATCATATTTGTAAATCACGCAAAGACTAAATTTTCAAATATCCTATTTTAAATGGCATAATATTTTACAACATTCACACCCTTTTTTATATTTATAAACATAATAGTATCTCATAGCTGTTCTTTAACAAATTTTTTCAACATGACTGTCTTATTCAGACTCTTTCCATCTCCCAGATATAAATTTCTAGTTTTCTAGGTTTCTAGTCAGATTCCTTTGTAACTCAAAGACTTAGCCTTAACTAAATCTCTCATTTGGGTAGCATTGGCTGGAGAAACTAACATGCCATAACCACCAAACTCTATTGAACAAACTAGACTTGAGCAGGCCTGAAGCTGATTTTTCTATATTTTTTTTTAACAGCATTTGAACATATTTCCTTTCAGAGCTTTTTTTCCCCTCTTGAATGTCATATTTATGTTCTTATTTCTTCCCAGCTGTCTGTTTTCTTTGGGCTTTATTTTACAGTGTGGATTTATTTTCATTTCTTCACCATATGTTTTATTTCTTCTTTTTCTGTTCCTATGCACTTATTCATGACCTTCATTTCTTCTCCTATCTGAAGCCCTTTCACCTCTGTCATCCCCTGAGACTGGATAGTAGGTAAAAAGCAGTTTATTGACAGCACATGTGATATCTTTTGACTTTTTTAAAAGACCTTTGCTGGTTTGTTTTCAACCTAGCTTTTATGGTGGAAACTCATCCTAGTATTCATTGAGATTATCCATTTTCTATGCTTGTACTTACTGTGGTTACTGCATGTTAGGGTAAGGTGAATGAATCGAGCAGCTCTGTGTTTGTAAAAGCAGTGACCAGTAGCTAATGCAGTGACCAAGTAAGTTTATACACACATAAAAAACTCACCCCACCCCCATGTCCCTGCTCTGTATTTCTGTTTATTGAAATATAACAACAATTAGCAATGCTTGCCATGCCTAGATCCATCTTACTTGTGGAGATTTAGATAGAACTTAATATCTGCAGGACTTTGCCAGATCTGGGATGTGAATGGCATAATAATGAAAATAGTTCCAGTTTATTTCAGGAAGCATTTTTAAAAAGATATAAATTCCATTTCAGCATTCCTCCTTCCTAGGTAATGTTTCAAGCATTTTTTAGACCTTTGACATACCATTTCCATATGCTGGAGATGCTCAGGTCACAAGAGACTGGCTGTGATAAAAACAAAACTAATGACTTGCGTCATTTCTCTTCAAGTATAGCTCAGGATGTCCTTCACTGGTTTATGTTGCTGTTGTCCCTACTTTTCCTTAAATTAGTTGTATTGGTTTTGTGTTTTGTTTTGTTTTTTTAATTAGAAAGTCTAAAAGAGATTCCAAAAGGCCATTTCTTTGATTAGTCAAAAATAAGCAAATCTACATTTCACATGTGGCATCTTCACTTTGACATGTGTTTAACCATATTTTTGTCTATTTTCCGATTGTTTAAATCCCTTTTGCAGCCTTACTAGCTAATAATTATCTCTTTGCAGATCTGGATTCACTTTCTCTGTTGCATCTGACTTCTGCAGTCCAGGCATCCTCTTAATCTCATCATTTTCTGTGATGCTGCCAACTATCCTTTCCAAGACTCGTTCCTAACAGAAGTAAAAAGTAGTGCTGAAACACTGACGAGAGAACCTTTCTGACAGAGTTAAGCACCAGATGTTGCATTACTCCACTGGGTTTTTTTGAAAAGGTTACCTCTGCTGGAGAAATCAGCAGCTGACTAGAAACTATTGAAAGGAGTGATGATTCTGTCAGAGTCTGTCTGGTATAAGGAGGTAGTACAAACAAAGGGGTTTTTTTCTTGCATATTTTATCTACCCCTGTGGCAATACCCTTTCTGACATAATCAAAACTGAACTCAAACTATCTTTTCAATATAGAAACTACTAAGCTATTTTATAATATTATCAAATCATCAGCATGTTCATTATTCTAAGAGAAAAAAAGTATTGGAAAGTATGTCACAATTGCTTACAATTGGTGATTTAGATGTCATTAATGTACTATGTGCTTGCTTGCCTGTAGTGCAAGGTCTTGACATTTTAATATACAAACCCATTACTTTGACAGGTGAATTTAATGCATCTACCTGCAGTGGAGTGGTAGGATATTATGGTAGCATTCGTAGAAGTCTCATCAAAGGATACCATGAAGATGTAGTGTTCCCAAGGCTTATAAGATCCCATTTCCCTCCAACAGAGGAGAAAGAACCTTTTAAAAGTTTTAATCATGTCTGAAGATACAGCTTCCATTTATTCTTATTCCTATTTTTACTATTCTGAGCTTTAAAAATTTCCTTTCACAATTTCATTCTGTTTTTGTTGCTTTGTTTTTTCATCATGGAAGAATCTAATCATATGTTCTAGGTGCAGTTTGAGTCTATGCAGAACAGTTCAGATTAATAGACTTTGTCTTATTTCTATCAGTGTAGTTATATATTTGAGAGGCTAATTTGCCTATGTTTCTATTCATGATTACCTCCAGAAAACTCCCTTTACTGGAATGAACAGAAGTGAGAAATTGGAAGCTTGCGAGTTATTTAAAAGCACCAGAATCACTGAAACTCAAGGAGTTATTTCTCATTCTGAGCTTCTCTATGTATGTTCCACTAAATGTGGTGTTCAGTCTATGACCAAATTTAAGAAAATGTGAGCCAGAAATCCAAGAGCATAGCAACCAGTTGATGTTGCCAAATGAGAGCCATCACGTGTCTTGATTGTCACACAAGATACTCCTGCTACTAGTTTTGGCTGTTTCTATGCATTTCATTTAAGATTTTTTTCCAGGAAGCCATTGAAATTTCATTGCCTCAAGAACTTTCCCTATTCATTTTAAACAGTATATGGTAGCGATATCATTAGGTAGTTCACAGTAGCTCATTTGTGACCCTGCTCCAACGCAGAACTCCAGATATGTTCTGTCCATCTCCCCAGAGAATCACGTCCCCTTTGGGCACAGCCACCTCTTCTGGTGTTGGGTCCTCTACGGACTGCAGAGGATTTGACTCCACCATTACTGTCCATGGGTTGCAGTGGCACTGCTTGCTTGTATACTGTAGGAGGCAGAGGAGTCTCTGCTCCTCATCTGCTCCTCTCCTGCCTCACTGACTTTGGAATCTGAATGGTCATTCCTCTCTCATCCCATTCCTTCCACTTCCCACTGTAGATTTCCTTATCTTAAATAGTGATGGCAGAGACACCCAATTGACCTGGCCTTGGGCAGAGTCAAGTCCAATTTAATGCTGGGGAAAGTTTCAAGCGACTTCTTAGAGATGCCACCACTGTGGCCCTTCCCTATTACCAAAAATAGCTCTACACAAGCCAAACATAGAGTCAAATAACATGTTTTTTCACTTTCCTTTGTTTTCTTCTTCAACTTCCTAACATTCTTCTGACAAGATGCTGGTAGGTACAAATATGGAACAATAGTTTAGTGTCATGGTTTTGTAAGATGTTTTTGTTTGGTAACAGGGGGAGAGGGTTTCAGTGCAGGCATGGTAAATAGTTCTTGGACTTTCCCCTGGCTCTTGGGTTCAGACCCACCTCCAGCCTGACTGAGCCAATCTGGTACCTCTGCTATCACTATTTAACGACGGGAATCTGAAGTGCTTGGGAAGAAGTGTAGAAGTGGTACAAGATGGAGGCAAGGATGCAGACTTCACAGTCAGAGAAGGAGGAGGAAGGAAAAAGAAACCCTGGACCTCTGCAACCTGTAGTGAGAATGCAAGCTGTGCCCCTGCAACCCATAGAGGGCAATGGCAGGACTGAGAGCCATGAACAGCTCTGAGTGTGCCCAGACGGGCAGGAGACAGTGTGAGGAGGCAACCACAGCACAGGCCATGAGGGAGAGCCTGCAGGCTAGAGAGACCCATGCAGAACGCAGAGAGGAGCTGCAGACCTTGGGATGAACACAAATTGTAGTGGCTTGTGCAGGGTTGCCCAGCCTGTTAGGTAGCCCACGGTCCAGCAGGGAGGGCTGGTGGAGACCCTATCTGCTTTGAGGAGAAACAAACAGCAGGAGGCATTGGGAAAAGACTGAAACCTCCCATTCCCTGTCACCTAGAGCCATTCATAGGGGGAGGAGTTAAAGACCCAGGGATCAGGGCTCTGAGCTCAGGAGGAGGGGAGGGATGGGGAGAAGGTGGTCTTAAAGAGCTGGTAGTGCTCTTCAAAATTATACCACTCTGTGTTGTTTTGTGTTGGTTATGTTTTGGGTTTTTATGGTTATATTTTAATTGATGGAGGATTAAATGATTTTTTGTTTTCTTCTCCAAGTTAAGTAGCCTTGTCTCTTTTGTCTGGGACCATAAGAGGTAATTAAGCCCTCTCTGTCCTTCAGGAGTTCAGAAGTCTGTGGTACTCAAGTCTAATTGTGGTCTTTTGTCTTTTAATGACCTACTTTTTGTGGTGATCTCCATCATGTGAGATTATATTGCTTCTGCTTTGTTAGTGAATGTTATTACATACACTAAAAGGGAGTTTTGATGTATAGGATAAAAATAGTGTACATGAGAAGGGGAAAAAAATTTTAATTACCCAGTTCTGTGATTATAATGCTTAAATCCCAAGATAGCAAAAATTGCATGTTGAGGAATAAGAGTGATGAGATCATTTAGGAATCTTACTCTTGTGGAAATTAAAGGTGGTTCGAATAATGTTAATAAAGTCTATCCATGGCAAGTCCAGATCTATTTATTTATTTATTTATTTAAAAGCTAACTTGTGCACTTGATTATCCCAATTAGTAAACATTTTCTAGTTGTCACTATGTGTTTATGTTACTGATTTTTATATGGGAACAAAGATTTTAAGTAGTTCATACATTAAAAAACATTCAAATTTTATTTGAAAGGATGTAAACATACTGAAAGATGTAGACTTTCTTTTTGGCTTACAGTGTTTGCAGAATGGTCTGTATGCTGAATTGAGAAAGTCAACATACCTAAGTGATGGCATAAAGATCACCTAAAATTTTCTAGTTATTTTGTGAAGATCTAGAAAATATTAAGTGGTGTGCATCAAAGAAAGAGTTCAGAAATTCAGGAACACATTTGACAGGAGGCCTTTTCTTTACTTGTGTACATAAATTAGAGTAGTTCCAATGTCTATAATTTTAAACATGAATTTTATGTGCAAGAATGCTAAAACACACTGGAAGCAATCTATATGCCTTAGAATGACCTGAAAGGCAATACTGAAGAAGTTAGAAAGGTGAACATGTGAAAATGGATCAGGTAAATTATTGCCTTGACAGTTTAATGGAATATTGCTAGGGTACTCTAAAACCAAAATGAGGCATGTTCCTAGAACTACAGGAAAGAAATAACAGGATATTGCTATGTGGTTCCTGAGAAAGGCAAAGTGTATTCTATATTGGATGCAAAATGATACATGTTCTAGATGAAGTTTATGGTGATTTCTTGGATGCTCAGAGAATAAATCTAAAAGATAATAGCATAGCATAGGCCTTGTCTCTATTTTATAACAGATCTATACATTTTTAAAGCTCTGAAGACTGATCACAAATTCTTAAGAACATGAATTGCTACTGATTTCAGACTGAGCTAACATGGATTTTTATGAACTCTTAGGAGTTTGGAGTCTGAATATTTTGTTTCCAAATTGCTAGATACATATCTGGCTTATGAATTCACTACTTCAAACAGTGTTTGAAAGGAAACATGTATCACAAGCTATGCCTCAGAGATCAAATAGACAGAAATATTTGAGGCAACTTTTTTATCAAGAAACAAAAAATACCTGTGAAACAGGTAA
The DNA here is from genome assembly GCA_013401255.1 of Urocolius indicus. NCBI lineage: Eukaryota > Metazoa > Chordata > Aves > Coliiformes > Coliidae > Urocolius > Urocolius indicus. Next base: position 531,580 of record WBNH01004807.1, on the reverse strand, counting down.
AATGTAAGAATATAATGCAGGAATTGATGTATCTGTGATCAAATAGCACAGACAAACAAAGCAAGCCAAAAAAACAAGCTATCCTAAAACCAAAACAGCCAGAAAAAGTCTAAAAATGAGTGACTGTTGACACATCAATAGGATATGATAGAGAAGGATGGCTAACATTCCATTGACACTGTGAAGTTGACAAGAAAAAGGGAAATGTAGTGTGAGGAGTTACCAAGCAAATATTTCTTGATGAATGCAAACATGAATGTTAGCGCAAGAAGGAGTGGTAAGAGCTCACCCAAACTACTGTTCACGTGATAGGTAGTAAATGTTCAAAGATGAGGAAAGTCAACCTTTAGCATGCATGCAAAAGTAATTTGAAGAAGGTCATTTTAGGACACTGTCTTAAAGAAGATTGAAATCCCATATGATTCAGCAAAATAAAGATTAGCTGAAAAATAGAAATAATAGAAATAATATCTGGAGATATAGATAAGCTCAATACTCAAGAAAAATAGTGTATAAAAATGAATGTAAGCTGCAAATAAATTTGTTGTGTATGAAAATAGACTTTTGCATTGACTAGTTTTAAAACCACACTTGTTTATTGTATAAAAGAGTTTATTTGCCATTTTATTACACTTACTGAATGGACTGTATCTGATGAACTTCAGGGTTGTCTTTGTCCTGTATTCCTAGTAGGACCTAGAAGCCAGTTCCTTGAGATATAGTATAGGTGTAGAATCCCTATATCTTTTGAAACAAGGTAGTCTGGTAACAATTTTAGCTGTCAACTTTCTTTCCATTTCTTCTTTTTAACAGTTGTTAAACATTCACAGAAATATCAATATCAACCATTACAATGTAATGGCATATAATAGTTTACCAAACATTGATACTGATGATATTTTATAAGCAAACACTCTAGTCTATGTAAGGCCCATTCCAATTAAATTCTGGTGAAAGTTCTTTTCAATGATTTTTGTTTCTTTTTCAGTTTTAATTTCAGCAGTTAACATGCAAATTCTTGTGCCGTCTCTGTGGTGCTCCTTCAGAACTCATACAGCTCTCATTCAGAATGTCTGTGCTTGGGTGGGTAGGTCTGACAACTGCAGAGATAATAAAGCTTGGCCAGATTTTACCCAATTTTTATAAAGTTCAATAAAGTTTTGGTAGAGAATTAGTCCCTAGATATACTACTCTGAGGTAATTTTGGAACTGATACCTAGCAATTTCAGAGTGCTTCTCAAAGAGGATAGCTGTTACTCCATACATTATTTTTTGTATAAAGGTAGTAGGAACACAAGATAGTTTGTTCAACATCACACAGCAAATCCATAGAAAAACTGTGAATAGTTACTAGGAGTGTTAGTCTGGCACCCCAGTTTTCAGACCGCACTGTCTTTAACAGTTTGAGTTCATAAATTATTTATACTTACTGACAAAATAACAGTATTCTACAATACCAAAGAATGAAATTCAGCAACTTCTTGTATTTTGGAAAGATAATTTTGAACAGGGCAAGCATTTTGCCAGAGCCTAGAGGTGTTTTCCTAGCCTTAACTAAATACTAAATAATTACTCAAATAAGAAGTTATTATACAGCTATACTGAAGTGCGATGGTGGTCTAGGCTACAAAATCTTCTCTAAGCCTCAAATTTAGAGCATTTAAATTGCAGTATGTTGATTCCTCTTAGAGAGAGTAGTAAATGAATGAAAAAGCAACAACTCAACTTTTCAGCGAAATAAAAGAATAATGTTACAAATAATGTAAATAGCATAGCAAAACAAAAAAATCCAAAAAACCCAAAAAGAGATACTTATAACATTATTAACAGAATAAGGAATTGAAATACCCTGACATTTTGGTAGTACCTTTTGTAGTGCAGGCCAAAGGTGCCTTGGGGAAACAAAATGGACTAAATGACCCCTCAAGAGTTTTTTGAGTATAACATAACATAACATAACATAAATGTATTACATGTTTATAATAAATAGTAATATATGTAACTAAGATGGAACATTTTGAAATTTCAAGGGAAACATTTTTTTTTATTTCATATATTGTGTCTCAGGAGATTTTATTTTTTGGAGAAACTGAAGAAAAATATTGCTTACATTTCAGTCTGGAAATAAACTAAAAAAAGTTGAGTTTCCTAAACAATAGAAATCCAATTCTTCTCTAAACTCACTGTTCAGTGATGGAATTGTGTTCTGCATTTTTTTTCCTGGAAGGTAATATGTTCTCTACCATTCAGGAGAAACAGGGAAATTTTTAAATAAGCTAACTGAAAAACGTATCCAGTAATTATTGCTAAAGCTACTTCCAGACTGCAAAATTAAAAAGATATTTTGAAAAAATTAGGAACATTATAGAAATCATGGAAGTGGCTAGATTTATTTTTGTCTAGGTTCCTTTTCCATAACCACCACAACAACAAAATTAAATTGACCTTGACAGGAACTAAGTATTAAAAATATCAACACAGTTTGTTGTGTTCTGGGTAAGGAAGAAACATCATTGGTTCTCCCACTACCATTTTTTATTTTGTTTTTCTTCATTTCATCATAGAGTGTTTAAAAGGAGAGGCTTTTATATTGTAGGAGAAGGCAATGGTTTATAGCTTACTTTTACTGCTATTAAGATCTAATCTATCACTTGTTCAGTTGATTGTATTTGACAAGCAGCTTCTTAAACTTGAACTTTGTCATGTGGTGACAGATAACTCTGCCTGTTTGTGCAATTTCCTTCCTTGCAGAGGCTTCACTATGAAGTGTCTCATTATTAATCACCAGCTTTAGTTATGATTTATTGTACTACATAGGCTTAAAAAATGGGGGGAAAAATCAAACAACAACCAAACCTGTGAAAAGTTACAGGATGAAAGGAAAAAAGGATTTATAGCATCATCTTGAAATGGTGGCAAACATTATTTCCTGAAGAGACAAAAAAGTAGCAATTTGTTGAAAGCAGGAATATATGGGAAATAGAATACCTACTTTTCCCATTTGTTGACTCATACACCTGTAAAAATTGTGGAGATAGTGTACACTATACATGAGGTACATTTTAAGGACCATAAAATACCACAACTGAAATACTACCTTTTTTTTTGTGGAAAATAGTTCTGTGTTTGTGGATGACAGAATTCATTATTGTTGTTGATCTGAGAGATAAGGAACACAGGGTATGTTTGTGTTTGTGGAGTCCTTTGTTCAGAGCTAAGTGTCCCAAAGTCCAAAAATGACTTTTCAGGGAATCTACCCCAAATCCACAAGGCTTGTTGACGTTACTCCAGTGGATCTCAACCTTCCTTCAATCAGGCCACCCAACTGTCAGAACAATCTATATGCCCATTCACTTTTTTGACAATTTTCTAGCAGTATCATACCAGAAACTCTGAAATCATACTTCTTTCTTTTCTACTTAGCTAAGAAAAAAAAAGTTTTCTGTGCAGTTTTCTGTCTGTGTGGATTTAAAGAACAGGACAATCTATGAAAAATGAATTTTTGCATTTCTTCTCTTTTAACATGAATGGCTAGATAGAGAAAAGGAGTAATGCAGGGAAAACTACCAAAGTGCAAAATTGGTGTTACTAGTTTTGTTTTATATGACAGCTCCTTGGATGTTTTGTATAATTTAAGGATGGCTTTAAAGCACTTCTATATTTAAAAAAGAAGTAACAATACTGTGAAGATGTGGACATAATTGGAGAGATAAAACAGTTTTTGCATTCACAAGGACTTAAAATTATTATAGTGTGAATGTCACTCCTCTAGTATACAAAGATGTGCAAGAAGTTTGTGTGAAATAAAAAAGAAACAAAGTAAACCATAATCTTATCAATATCTCTAAAAGGAATGGTTTTCCAGTTCTGCAAAGGATGCAGTTAATGCATCCTTGTTCATTTTTTCTCTCCATTTTTGCCATTGCTTTATTCCTTTACAGTATTAAACATTTTTAGTCTTTTTTAACACAGACACAGGAATATCTGCTAAGACACAAAGTAGGAAATATGCAAAATTCATAAATTTTACCTAGAGAAGAATCCTACCCATAGATTTTCAAAAGAGAATTTGTGTCTTAAACAAGAACTACTGCATATAAGAGTAATTCTGACCATATTCCCAGGTAACAATGATAATGACACCTAATGACAATTCATTATAATAATGAATTGATTTTCCAGATGATATATTCCATGTAAATACTTCCGATTATGAGATAGGAATGCACAATTTATGTAAAGGCAAATATTTAATGCATCTTTTTAGTCTTATAATACTCAGTGTGTTTGTTATTTTTGGAAACTGCCTAATGCTATTGAATATCTACAAAATAGGTCACAACTTAATTAACAGTCTGCAGAAGTGGCAAATGTAATTAACACTAAAGATTTTTTTTTTTTTTCCCCTTGTAAATACTGTTATGCAACTTGAGCTTTGTAGTTAGAGAAATGAGTGTTTGAAATGTATCTATAGGCCAGGAGCAAAGCAGTGAATTATTGCATACATTGCTAAATAGTTGCCTATTAAGTAATTTTCAAATTAAAATGAAATGAGGAGACGTACTACATTAAAAATAGATTTAAATGACAATATTTGGAAATGTAATTTCAATGAGTGAGTTCAGTGATAACTTTAGCCCAAGACCAGAATGGACTCTACTTTCCATAAATTCAACAGCATGAGAGAAAAGATATCACCCTGTACTTTCTGCTATATCACAGTACCAGAGCTGCTTCTGTGTAGGTAGAGTTAGAGACTTTCAAATAAAAAGGAAAAGGTCTGCTACAGATTACATGTGTTTTGTTCTGGATTTTTTTAACACTCCTGCAATACCAGTCATGAGAAATCTGAGCATGATTTAAATAGCAGTTCGCCTCGTCTTAATGGTGTAAATTTTTTTCAACAAAGTCAAATATTAAAATAGTTGAAAAGTATAGATTGGTTATTTTAATGCTTTTCATAAATAAAAATCTAAAATTCCACTATTAGGATTTTAAACTGTGGGACTTCTGACTCAAGATTGACTTTTCTCAAAAGGACTTTAATTACCATGTTTTGATAATTAAATTGGCTTGTTTCCTACAATTTATAGTTGCATGCATAGTCAGATGAAAATCAAATTCTTTTCTTTGAGACATCTAAGAGAGGTATATGTTGAAAGCTGTCAAAAAGCTATTTTTTCTTAATTTGTCCTTTTCTTCAGTATTTTAACCTTTGATGCATATGATCAAAACAGCACTTTCAAACCATGTTTTAAATGATTTAATGTAAAATCTAATGATTTAATGAAACACTACATTTCTTGATTACATTAAATGGCAGAATGACTGTTCAGCATAACATAGCAAGAGGGATAATAATGCTAATAAGAGTAGGAACAGTTAAAAAAGAGCTGCTTCTCTTTTCTTTAAGACAATGTTTAACGTGGATGTGGGAAGTTAACAAACAGATCTTTACCTTTGGGAATCTGAAGGGGACTGATGTGAAAGGACAATAGGAAGTCAGAAACCATTCATAAAATGGTACTATGCATAAAGCAAGGACTATTGTTATGTGTCTAAAAACTCCTGATGTTATTTTGTGGTTACTGCTTACGACATACTTCAGACAGATGCCTCACCTAACAAAGTTACATCTCAGTTGTTCTCATCACAATGGAAATTAGGACAAGTTCTTGGGGACTGAACATCTTGCTCCTAATCCAACAACTCAGTCTCTTTGACCAAATCAGGTTTGTCTATGGGGCATAACTAGAGTCTGAAGGAGAGATACACATTGCCATTCAAATGAGATGGTTGAGTTCATTAGGTACTTGATTTGAATAAATTAATAAAGCATAAAGTCTTGATCAGTTATTATGCTTAACAATTTGTTACACATCTATTGAGTACAATATGTACTCAGTTTTAGTTCACTTGCAATGTGGAAGAAATTGGTTTTATTTAGCTTGTAATAAAAGTGGACCAAATATGAATACTATAGTTCCTTTAATCTGTTAACTTATATTGCTCCAGACAAAATGTGTGCAAATGAACATAACAGTCAAAGTTAAGCTGCAGTAACTTGATCAGGAGTTTAAGCCTTGGAATTTGTGAGCAGTTGCAAGGGTGAAGGCTTGTGTCAATAGATTGAATGACATGAGTTAAAAGAGGAACTTAAGAAAAAGGATAACGACCTCATGGCAAAGTTAGGTCACAAACCTGAGTGAACAAGGACCTTACTGTTGGAAATAAACCTTGTGCCAAACCTTGTGTTTTGGTAGAAAGAATTGATTGGCAATTAAAGAAGAGTTAGAGGCAGAATATGTCTTGTAAGACTCCTGTAAATTGATTGTGTTGATTGAGACAAAACATAACTCAAAGTATCCAATTCTGTCCCAAGTACAAGAATATTGCTGAAGTAAAATGTCACAAACTTTTCATAAGATTCCAAAAGAACATAATGTGTTCTTACGTGATCATCAAGTTATATACTGAAGTTAAAAGAAATGACTAAAGAACTTAGCGTGATTGTATTTTCCACCACATCTGAAAAAAAAAACAAAAAAGTATTCAAAAGGTACTCAAATACTGCCATTACTCCTTCTGGTGAAAACCTCATGTTTTTATTCAAAAGAATTCTTTCTATACACCCTCAAGTAGGAGCCCTGCAGTTCCCCTGAGATGTCTAAAAAGGAATTACATGCAGGGAATTCTCTTCAAGATGAAGTGAATTGTTGTCAGTCTTACTGCCTTGTCAAAGACACTGAGAACAGCCTACAGAGATGTGCTGGCTATTATTTCTTAGAAGCACTGTGACTTGGAATGAAATTTGTCTGTGAAATACAAACAAATTAGTGCATGCGCAACTTCCTTACAAGAGTTATTAGTTAACGGTACTTCAGACTATATGATTAATCTTCTTAATACTTTATGGAGGTATTTTATTCTCTATGTATTGAGAGTTCTCATAGACTCAAGGAAGAAATTATCACAATTCTGGAAGGAAAGATAATGATTATAACCATTTACCATTTATCTGTCTTCTGTAAGCGTGACCAGCTGATACATTGGATATTACCGTTTTCCAGATGTTCTTCCAGTTCTTCCAGGACAAATCTTTCTGCAAAAGGTGCAGAAATATGACATGCAACAGAGTTTCTACAGCTCTCAAGCAAATGTTTCATGTGGCTTTCCAATTGATCTGTTACAAGTACTATGAAAACTTAAAAATACATTTTGCATCAAGGTTGGAGAGTGACCTGAAGACATCTCTGTTATATTTTAAAAATAATGCCAATGGCAATGTGTAATTAAAAAAAAAAAATCTTCCACTGCTTTTTTATTTGGAAACTCAGGGTTCTGTACAGGGAAGAAGGAAGGATTGGACTGTCCTTTCAGTACGCCAGAAAAAAATGCTGCAAGCAAAGAATTTAAATGATTAGACTCAATGTTGAAGGTTGTTACAATATTTCCAAAGACTGAGTATAAAGTCTCATGGGTCCCCTTTGTAATCTGGAATCTCAGCAGTATAAAAGGTCTGAGTGATAACTACTTTCTCTCTGGCCTAATTCACTCTCAATTCTCAAACCATATATTTAAGAAATGACTACTGTTGTACATCCTGTTAGCCCAAAATCTTTCCTGAGGCAGTACCTGTGCTGCCATTTAGCAATGTCTCAATTGGCTTGAGTTGGGCAAAGATGAACCTCATGAAGTTCAACAAGGATAAGTGCAGAGTTCTGCACCTCAGGAAAAACAACCCCATGCACCATTACAGGCTGTGAGGCGACCTGCTCGAGAGCAGCTCTGCAGAGAGATATTTGGGTGTCTTAGCTGATAATAAACTAAACATGAGCCAGCAATGTGCCCTCGTGGCCAAGGCGGCCAATGGCATCCTGGGATGAATCAAGAAGAGTGTGGCCAGCAGGTTGAGGGAGGTTCTGCTCCCCCTCTACTCTGCCCTCATGAGGCCTCATCTGGGCAGGTTGAGGGAGGTTCTGCTCCCCCTCTACTCTGCCCTCATGAGGCCTCATCTGGGCAGGTTGAGGGAGGTTCTGCTCCCCCTCTACTCTGCCCTCATGAGGCCTCATCTGGGCAGGTTGAGGGAGGTTCTGCTCCCCCTCTACTCTGCCCTCATGAGGCCTCATCTGGGCAGGTTGAGGGAGGTTCTGCTCCCCCTCTACTCTGCCCTCATGAGGCCTCATCTGGGCAGGTTGAGGGAGGTTCTGCTCCCCCTCTACTCTGCCCTCATGAGGCCTCATCTGGAGTC